>APFE030503479.1:29411-49124 GCA_000404065.3 Pinus taeda
CTATCTATTATGGTACAAATGTTTTGTCTTATCTTTTACATGTTTTGTAAATGTCTATCCAACACGTAATTAGCTAATGCATATGTCAATATATTCATGCATTTAGGAATATGATGATATGTAATATAATCAAAATGCCTTTCCAATAGACGGATACGAAGATACATTTATAATAATTGAGGGTTCCTGACAGAATATTGCCCATTGAGTTGAAGGACAACAAGCTGTGAATCTAAGTTGACAACCAATTCTTTGATGCCCAGAGTGATGGCTTCTGACAATAGTTCAATGACTACATTGTATTCAGCAATATTGTTGGTTCTACAACACAGACAGATACCTTGAAGTTCAATTAACTCAATGTCAGGGTCATAGATAACACATGTTGCGGATGATAGGTTCCGGGTACTACGGCAAGCACCAACGGCGAAACCAACGTGAGGAGTTGTAGACATCTGCAAAGCAAGAAAAGCATAGTAAACAGGAAAGCTGTTTCAAAACTATCACACAAAACCACGCTATAAAAAATGAATCACACACTAATGTAAATAAGTTAACCATGCAAGATGGCCTAAGCATAGTACTTTTTGAGATAGGAGTCCATGCTGGGACTCGAGTAATCAATCAACACAGAAGGACACTAGAGTGTTACCATTGTCATGATGAGTAAGCATTAACTCGGCCAAATAATGAGGTAGAACTCATATAAGTCTTTGCCCCCATGCCACGTGGGCGAGGGAGTGTTACGAGTCAGAGGACAATCGGTGAGAACTTGAGGAGAGTGAAAATTCCTGAATCCATGAAGGGATAAAGGTGCCCTTAGTTGAAAGATCTTAATCATGTCAGGATGAACTGACACATCAATAAGCAATGGAGAAGAGGACTCTTCGAAAGCGGTATACATGACCGTCGGGTGAGGCAGGAATGAGGAGCGATGATGAGTATTGATCCATGGTGGTTCCTCGAGAGACATGGTTTCCATGATACCTTGATCAGCAAGGAAGGTCTTGGCTAAGGGATCAGATGATTCGAAAGTGCCAAGCCAGGGGGATTGAGAATACATATCGAGAGAGGTCTTCAACATATGAGAATCAGAGGATGCAAAGTTCGAAGCTAAAACAATTTCCACGTAATTGACTTCGGTGGGACTAAGCGGCATAACCTCCCCCCAAGTATCAACAAGATCTAGTGCAGGTATGACCCAAAGATCAGATTTGAACGAGACCATGTTAACAGAGGTAACATGAGGAGGTGGGAGTGGAAAAATCCCCATTAAGGAAAAATCTTTGAAGAGACCTACTCCCACACTCTCATAGGGAGCACCAGAGTGCTTGACATATGTAACATTACCATCCGAGGAGGAAGAGGCAAAGAAACACAGTTGATCGACGGTGCCAATCTTCCCTTGATGGGGAAAATGGATCACTCGAAAAAAGAGGAGGCCACAGCATGCATGACATGAGTCCAACTTCGGCCGAGTAGAAGATTATAATTGAGATTAGCGTCAACAATCTCTACTTCGACTTGCACTGTCTTGCCTTCCAGGGTGATGGCAAGGTTAGATAATACACCAAAGGGTTGTGAATCACGCCCATCAAAAGCTTCCAAAGTGTTCGGAGACTGGTACAGTGCAGGGGAACCAATAGCCTTCGACATGCAGTTGACATGGTGCAGGTGGAAGCACCTTCATCAATGACAATGCGGTGGATGGTCTTCTCATTAATGAGTACCTGAATAAGAAATGCAATCTAATGAGGGAGTTGTGGAACATGGTTCTCTAGATTGAAACATATCAAATCAAAATCGGTGGGATCGATGCCTCTGATAGCTGACAACAAATATTTTTGCTACGATGGGTAGCTTTGGAGTACCTCGAGAGCCGACATCGCTGATGGCGCCTGAGCCAAATCCTCAACAATATTGTAGTGTTAAGTGGCTCAGACATTGGGATTATACAAGTATTTCCATAGCACACCTCGAGAGGGTGGCTGTGTAGCGGAATCATGGTTAGGGCGCTCGATTTGCAGAGGGCCAAAACTCAGGGTAGACGAAGAAGAAGTTGCAACTTCTTTTTCTTTCCCAGCTGCCGGAGCTGGAATTTGATAATATTTCAACCAGGTAGCCACATTAATAGGCGTGCTCATCATGAACTCTTGAGATCTTGAGGAATCAGATCAAAGTAGGTCTACCATTTGGGTCTGGAGAGATGGAAATGGCCCTTTAAGGACAACAGGGGTCCCTTTGAGAAAACGAATAACTTCAGATCATCGAGGACAATCCTTAATGTAGTGATCCTCCTCACAAATGAGGCAGTGATAATAGGGTTTCCGTTGCGAATATTTGCCAACAGACGATTTGGGAGGACCCTGTTTCGGGGCATCAGCTTTAGCTTTTCCTTTTCCTTTCTTCTTTCCTTTCGAGGATTTGTCCACTGTGGTAGACTGGATAGCATGGACCTCTGAGGTTTTACCAGGGCCAGGTGGATCTTGAGATGAACTATTAGGAGCAGCATTCAAGACCGACTTCTGTTTGGAAGAAGTTTTTGGGGTCTAGGATACTGAACCAATAACTCCATCGACGGGAGGAACAGTTGGTGAATTCGATGTTGCAGGATCGGATGATGGTCACGAAGCATTGGGTAGCAACTCGTATAAAGTGCTAGACTAAGAGTAAACCAAATCCAAGTATTGGGCACAAGTGATGGATTGCTCTTCAATGACGCATCCATCCATAGCTATATTGCAAGCAATTGGGGCGACGAATGATTTGGTAAACCATTTAGTGAGCAAATAATCAGCTATCTTGAATTTTATCAGGCGATGCCTATGTCTCCATTCGTGGATATGATTAGATATGTGTGTCGCGTTGTCTTGCTTAATAAATGTGAGCAAATAGGTGCTAGTTTCATAGCGAACCAGTAACTGAAAATGCATGAGGAAACCCATGGCTAACGAATTAAAGTCATGGAAGGTACTCTGAGGTAGCTCGATGTACCATTTCACTGTGACACTCGTGAGGGTTCATTGGAAAAGACAAAGATGAATGGAATCATCCACGTACGAGTTTGACGAGCACCAGAGGTGATATGTCATCACATGGGCCTAAGGATCTTCCTTAGCTTTTCCATTGAACTTTGGGCAATCACTTGGTATCTTGGACGGCACTGGAAGCCAATACGGTGAATGAAGAATCAGATCATTCATAAGGCATGATACATTTGGGAACTCAAGTGTAGCCAAGAAAGGTAATTGAGTGTTAAAAGGCATGGGAGGTCAATAGGCGGGCCCATAAGGAGGAGCCCATCTATACTGGTAAGGATTTTGGCCCCACAGTGGGGGATTTTGGCCATATGGCATCTGAGGCTAACCCCATTGTGGATTACCTTGACCATTAGGATGATTCTCACCTTGAATACCTTGAAACTGTCCAAGCATAGGTTGCTGATAGGCAACGTATGGGTTAAAAGGTTGTTGATCCTATTGACCTTGGAGATATGGATATGGGACCTATTGTCCTAGAACATAGAGCTGATGAACCTTTTCTCCCTGAATAAGAGGGTTCTGGACCTGTAGTCCTTGGGCATAAGGTTGATATGCTTGTTGCCCTTAGATATAGGGGTTTTGTACCTGGTGCCCTTGGTTGGCAGGATTATGAACTTGTTGACCTAGGATAAGAGGATTCTAGGCCTGCTGCTGTAGGACTCGACCTTGTCCCTACCCCTGCAAGGTTTGACCTTGTTGGTATGTATACAAGGGTTGTTGTTGCCCTGGTTGGTTTTTTTGTTGCAAGGGCTGACCTTGTGGTTGCAAAATTTGTCCCTGGGTTTGCAGAGGTTGGCCCTGCGAGGGTATGGGCTGAGAGGTATGCAGAGCATATTGCATCTACTATTGCGTGGCTTGCTGCAACTGTTGTAAGGATTGACCTTGCGGTTGTTGCAAGAGACCTTGCTGTGGGATAATTTTTTCTTGCTATTGCGCGGAGAGCCCTTGTTGCAACAAAGGTTTCCCTTGCGGTAACAAAGGCTGCCCTGGTTGTTGTAAAGGTTGTCCTTGTTGTTTCAAGGGTACTTGAACAGTTCCCTAGAAATTATTGAAGTGAATCTGGTTGTAGCTAGCTTGGATGTGCTACCCAGCTTGGAGGGTGTAAGGTTGATTAACCAATCCTTGAGAACCATATGGAACGTAAGGATTTTGGTATTGGAACTGAACCCCATAGGGCTGCTGATACTAAACATTGCTCGATCCAGATGGACCAGCAGGATTCTGAACCTGTTGGGACTGGACATTGCTTGATCCAGTAGGGTCAGCAGGGTTATAAATAATACTAGAAGAGGGCTGGTTTATACCAAGCATGTGAGCTTGTGAGCCGCTCACATTATTGGCACTTGAAACCATAGAGACATTCAGGTTCTACCCCCCAGGCGATGGCACAATCTAGCCACTAACTAATGCGACAGAGAAACTTACTGAGATAATCTTTGGAACTACCGGTTGTGACTGACGTGTAACTGGGATCGATGATACAAGGGTATTCAGAATAGTGGGTTGCACCGGGACTGAAGTAGTAGCCTATTGGGAAGTCAAGTTCATGAAGAATGGACCTGACGTAGGCCTGACGCCTAACGCCCATACAGGATTATGGTGGAGTGATGAGGCACTAGGTGTGCCTAAAACTAAGTGCCCAAAGACACATAGTTGGGTGGAAAACAGGCAAGAATACCTTCCGAATAAGGGAAACCCTTAGGAGGGAACTACAATTGCAATTCTTCCTCGTCAATAGTATATGGAGTAGAAACTTTGGACTCATCCGGAGATGTGACTGGAGCATCGCCTTCGAGTTTCATGTTTGAAAACAAACGACGAGGAATGGCCGAAAGTGTACTAGGGGATAGTTCGAAAGGAACACCCGACTGGTCGTATGGACTGTAAGGTCACTGTGGTGATATCTCAACAATGTCAAACAGAGGGTTCGGAGGATAGATAACCAATCCAAGCTGACCGTCAATGGTTGGAAAGTTCTCTGGAGTTCGAACGAGATTGTTTGGAGATTCTGGGCCAAGATCAATAGATGACCCTGAATCAAAAGTAGGCGGAGGATGAGTTGATAATGGTTGAAAACTCAAAAAAATTATGAGTTCAACATTTTGGTCCTCAAGTGACTCCGATAACTCAGGAAACGACTCCTCAGACAATATTTCAGAAGGAGGAGAGGAAGAAGAATTGGGTGAACCAGATGGTTCAGCCACGATGACCTTGTCTTAGTCGACAGAACAAATAACTTCAAGGCTTTAAAATGTCCTTTTAATGGAACTCACGATTTGGTCAAAAAGACTAACAGGATGATTTGGATTGTGGGCAATAAATTATTAATCGCATAAAAGACTGATGTTCTTTCATTTTTTAAAAGTCGAGAAAGAAACAAAGATGACTTTATCACTTTTGATTGGAAATGAGCTTGAAAGGAAAAGTGCTCGAATGATATTTTAAATTTAATAATTCAAAAAGATCAAATGACTACTTTGGATGATCTAGGTAAACAAGATTACCAAGAAACCATGAACTACAAAATACCTCCTAGTGAACCAAAAAGTACGAGCAAGAAATCTCCCTGAATGTTGTGTTCGACGTATCAGGTTCGCAAGGCGGCCGACTCGTCTTCCTAAGGATAAAAGGATTGCAGCCTAGTGGGTTCTCTCGTTATATACTCGATGGTACGGGGAGCACAAATCCATGCTAGTGCTATCTAATGTCGAAGCTAACGACAACTGCTAGGTTTAAATACGTCGGAACACATCTCTAGCCTATACCTTCTAGATATGATCGTTAATGTCAAATGCACCTTAGTTTAGTTGAATTCATTTTAGAGTTAATCTTGAGTTAAGTTTCAGTTTTCAGGTCTTTGCGATGCTACTTGAAAAACCTAAAATGCAACTAAATGAGACAAGACCCTTCAATTCGATGAAATGCCTACACTAGAGAGGGTAGAAACTACTCAATCGAATGCAAACAATCAAGCAACTAAAACCGAAATGATCTTTCACTACCTTTTTTTTAAAATAAACTAAAGAAAAATGCATTCTAATTCCTAATTTCCTGACAAGCACTTATTTATTAGTCCTTTCAAAACAAAAAATTCTCTTCCTTTTTCAAACGCTGATGCAATTCTAATCTTTAAAAAGATGTAAATTTTTATAACATAATAATGCAACAGGCTAGAATTTCATGCTTTGTCATGAAACAACGAGAAAAACTTTTTGCATACAATCTTTCAATGAAATTTTTTTTGAGACAATGAGCTCTTCAAGCAGATGAAAACACAAAAAAGATAACTTCATTCAGATCAATGGAAGACCGACTTTGCCAAACACAATGCCAACAATGTAATCTATGCCAGAAAGACATTCAAGCTAGTAAACGAAAATTTTTCAAACTTGTGCAAAAAGAGGTCAAAGTCGTAAAAAGGACCAAAAAACAAATGCAAGGAGTAAACACACCTACAATCCGACTTGGTGAGTTCACAAACAGCTGAATGGGCGGCCAACTAGATGCCCTAGTGTCGCTGACACCTCAATGACTCAATCAATCAAATAGGAAGATGAAAAGCCAACAAGCAAGCAAAACCAAATGAAAATTAGCTTTCTAATCAGGGAGAAAACAGTCCGAAAAGCTCATGGGGTCAAAAACACAAGAGAAAAACACATTGGCCAAGATTGGGGTCAAGCCCTAATCTTCACTTACAGGCATCGATGCGACTACCTAACTGACAACAAGCAAGAGAAAAGAAAAAGAACCAAAGGGAAAATGTGAAACTAGAAAAGTTCTCAAGAAATCATGAAATCCAAAAAAAAAAGGATTGGGATCCCCAGCGGAATCGCCAATTTTTGGTGAGGTAAAATTATAAGTGTGGACACGAACGAATTCCTCTAGCCCGATAATGGGTCTAGCCATAACAGATACATTCTATAGAAGATTTCCTTAGGTTATAATCAATCAAGAGGGCCTACCTCTTGGTTGCTTATCCTATTTGATGAAGTCTTTGCTTGCTTGCTCTAGCAATCTCTCGCTTCCTTCTTCAAGTTCCCGAAACAAGTAAACAACAACAGCACACAGACATAATAATAGACAAATTGTAATTCAACCTACTTAACGAGTCAAGAATCATTAAGACATGGATATGTAATATTACAAAACATGTAGGAAATCAATCAATAGTTGCATATATTAATATCAAAGAGAGATTACAACCATTTGTCTTGACGATGTAGTCTTCCTCTGACAAGACCAAGTTCCTACACACTTTTGCTAGCATTCCATGATGGCTTCAAACAGCAATATTTTAAAGGATCTTCCCTTTGGGCTTCACTCTAAACCAAATCACACTTCTCCCTCACACAACTAGGTAGTTACAACTAGTAATAGCTTACTTGTCTACTCCAAAATAGTATCAACACTCAATAATAACTTTGCGAAAACTATCAATTGTGACTATAATATTCACACTAGTTTGTGCTTAAGAAGAAGGGAGGTTTATATAGGAAATATGGATGGGAGATGGATCCTCTTCTCACGGGAGAAGTACTTATCCCTTGAGGTAGTTCCATCATTATAGGGGAAAGGAGCCCAAACTATGATCCTCGACCCCATCCAGCCAAACCATTTACTAGACTTTTGTTACAGAGCTTCTACAACTGGAAGCTCTGCTCTAATTTAAAAAACTTTTCATAACAGGACCAACGTGACTAAAACACAACTCAGTCACTCTGGTCGGTGCAAGGAGTAGTGCTAATCTATGCACATCAGCATGGGGGAGACAAAGGCCATTAGCGTTGGTCTTGTAAACTGGGCAAAACAGAAGTTCTAGGGGAAATGGTGCAAAAGGGAAATTATCAGCTCATGAAGAGGGACATAATAGGAGTTTCTCCATGAAGAAAAAGCATGTGGGGTTCATTGTAGAGGTCCTCTAGAATCAAGGAATGGGGAGTACAGGGATAGTGACAAAATGTTGTGTAACAGAGCAGTAGGGGCTGTTGCCCAGAATTGCGCAATTTTTGGGTTGAGCAGCTCTCCTGGGATGAATTGCATAGTTTTTTAGAGGAAGACTGTCAGGAAGAATTGCACAATTATGGACATAGTTGGGTGTCCAGCTAGGTTTGCACAATTTCTGGAGGGAAGGTTGGTTCCCCTCCATAATTGTGCAATTCCCAGAGGGAGCTTCTCAACCAACAACTGACACAAAGTCTGGAAATCAACTTGTGAAGGAGGTGGAACAAACTTGCATGCACAGGCTGACAAGAATCTATGAAATAGTTGAAGCTGATGTGCTTGATAGTGCAAGACATGTTGTTGAGGATGGTCAGTAGGGAGGCTCCAAAGCAAAGCTAAGGAAAATTTTTGAGGGTGGTTTTAGCCGCTACAACACTTGGTGACGCACTGGTAGAACTCTAGCTCTCTAAATGGACCTTGTTCATGAAAAGCAAGTCTAACACCTCCGAAAGTATTGTTCAGATCGTTGTTTGTCTTGATTTCCACACTTTCTTGATTGTAAGATGTAGAATCTACTAGGCCCTTGGTCGATCGACACACATTCCAAGCCAAGCCAACATAGTTGTTTCGATTGGGGATGAGGGGTATATTGGCGCACAAGTCATATGATCGTCAGAGTTTTAGTTTCATCTCTGGTGTTGCTCCGCTGCCAATAGATCTAGATAGTACCCCGACAGAGTCACGTAGGAACACAAGCATCGCTTCGCTGCCAGCGAGCCTGGTCAGTACCCCGACAGAGTTACTTGCATCATATCTCTGCGCAGGAAACCTTTCTCTCTTTTCACCTTATTCATTTTTCATTTTTTCCGAAAATTTTCACATTTTCATTTTTGAATTTCATAACTATGCATATCACTTATTCATTTCAGAGGGAGAAGATGGATCTCGAGTTATTGAGAGAAGAATAGGTTATTCCTTCAGAGAAGTAGTTTATATATACTTCTGATGTGCTTGTTAAGGTTTTCCCCCTCAACTAACTTTACTTCACTGAGCTAACAAGGATTAACCCAAAAACAACCAACTAGAGTAGGTGATACTAGTTAGCACGCAAGCATTGTGTTTTCACCAAGGTTCACTTCAAATAGTACGTATTTTCAGTTGATGTATCATGGGCTGAAGACAACAAGTTCTAATAGATAACCAAATGTTGGTAGTTGTACAAGTTTTCTTGTACTTTATCCATCTTGTTTCAAGAGTCACACATGGTCCATGCGAAACTAACCTACAGATAATAACAAGCAAACAAACCAAAAAGCAAAGCAAGAAGCAAAAGAAAATGCGAAAGCAAAGCGAGAAAGCAAATAAACACACAAAGAAAGAAGCAAACATGCATGCAAGAAATTAACTCAAAAATCAAACACTACTCCTACTCCTAAGCTAACAGTGCATGGGTCGTCTCACGTGAAGTGATACTTCCAATGCAGCCATCGACGCATTGGTTGACCCATGTCGGTGAAGGCATGGTTTGCGAACATCGCAGTTACGCAATCCAACAAGCATGAAAGATATAACAATGAAGATGTACACACTTTGAGCTTATAAGCGTCCACAAAACAAAAATGAGTGAAAGCGCATGACATGCACTATGTGGACTTGCCATGGTGTTGTGCTACACTATGTGCAGAGGTTGATTGTATGCATTCTCTTGACTATGACATGAAAGCAAATGTGAGAAAGTTAGACCACTTACATTGTGCAAGTGTGCTTACCGTGTAAGATTCCTCCAATGCATGAGCAATTGGATTATGTATTTCGAGTGCAAGAAGTGAAATTTGAGTGTTGGATTGATCTTGAATGCAAATCAGAGAGTGATGAGGAGCCTTGCATGTTTCAACAATTTCCTGATCAGAAGTGAAACCAACCTCAGGATAGCGAGGGCCTAACATAACCATCAACTCGGGCTGAAGTGCCTCGAAAGTCCACGGGGTTTCAGCTTCGTCGAAAGATAGATCATCGTAGACCAGTGGCTTAGATAGATTAACAACGATCAAATCAACATCATGATCAGATGAAGAAATAGAGAGATCATGATAACCAAGATCAGAAAATCTAGGATGTTTGTCAGCATCCCCATGGTTTGATGAATCATGCAAAGGAGTAGATGAGAAGCAAGGATGTTCACCCTCTATGTTTTCAGAAATGACAGATGACAGATTGGATGCAGAGGAAGATGTGTCCTCTCCACAATGTAATGACAGACTGACATCCGACATGTCTTGTGAACAATCGGAAGTAGAAACATCCAAAAATGAGTTTTCACAAGGGAAATAAACAGTGGTAGAATCACAAGGGATGTCAGGATAGAGCAGGTGAGGCTTGGATGGAAGGGAGTCATCCTTCACAACAAGTTCTTCTTTAGATTCGTACACACACTCATCATGGATGATGGCACAGGTCGGCTACATAGTTCCAACTCCGTCAACAACTTGATCCTCGTTCACAGCAGGTGCAAAGTCTAGAACGAAAGAGCACAAGACAGTACAATCCGGAGGATCAGTAGAATGCGGGGACAGAGGTTTAGGGAATGAATCCACATGACAACCAATAAGCTTGCAAGCCAAATCTGCCTAGATATCAAGAGCGGGTGGGGTGGGAGGATGTGACCGTTCAACAAATGTGTGTGCATAGTCTCCCACATCACTCTGTGGTGGTGGAGATGTTTGATGAGGTGAAGGCGGACAATCTCTTGTGACAACAACTATGCCTTCATGTGATTGCACAACTCCATCACCGAAGTGTGCTGAGCAGGGTTCAGATGATTTCAAGAATTGTGGGTTTTCAGATATGTGAAGAAGATACTCAAATCTTCCATAAAGAAATTCCTAATCAATTTCATCTTTGGGAAATCGGTATGCAAGATTACAAAATCGTGTGTGAAACTGATCAACGGATTCATCGGGTGCTTTTCGTAATTTCAACATTTTGTAATCGAGTGCTTTATGGTTAAAGTGATTGAAATCACGGTCTATCTTTGCGACGAGATAAGCAAGAGAATGAATATATTTTTCGGGAAGCATGGCACACCAGTGCATTAGGTGCCCTCAAAGCATGTAGATGAATAGTGCACAACTCGTGTAATCTTCAAAGATTCCATGTCTTTCACATGAGCCTACAACGCCGGCCGCATGCCTAACCAAGGCTACATAACCTTCACCATCATATGCTTTGTGTGAAAATTTATTCGAGAGCTCTTCCGAGATTTCGAAGTTGTTTCCATAAGACATACACCCCAGAAGAGAAACTATGTAGTTAGTCATGATGGATATGCAGAGATTCAAAACAAATGTGAGGACTCATCTTGTCATCTGGCCCTCCTTCTAGCACCAAAAATGTTGACAGTGCTGGACCTGCCATCATTCATGGGATCACCCTGGTATGAAGTCCCAACTAGACCTCACATTGTTTGGTGTGGGAGTCCCATCCAGTATGATGGCCCAGTTTCCATTATCTTAAAGATTTTCCTCAACTCTTGCTTGTCACCACATGAGAGTGGTCTTCTTTGTCTTTCGAGAAGTGAGGTTCACGTGCCTAGTGATTCTAAGTGTCTCTTGTGTCAATGGTTATTTCACCGTAGAGGGAGAAGGTGGGAGTGAGTCCCAAGTTGGTTGGGAGAAGTCCCAACTCTGCTAGGAACACACAACACAACAGGATGTGCACAACTTCTAGTGAAACAATCCACACGGATGTGGCAGTCACAAAACACAAGGGAAGATAACACATGTAACACTCAACGGATTAGTCTGCACGAGTACAATGGTTTTTATATCAAGTTTTATGTGAAAGGTTTGTCTGATGTCCAGGAGAGTAGTCTACACAAGCTAGATAGTGTTAACAACATATATAACACATTTTCATTAACATATATGTATTACAACAAGCGAATTAGCTCAAGTGTTAAACACAGGTTAAAGCAACATGCATTACAAGTGTTAAATATTAGTCTTACAACAATAACAGTACATGTGTGAAAACGTGCTAGCCTATGAGCAGGCTTCTGAATTAAGCGAAAGTTCCAAGACACATTGCCACACCATACATCACTAACCCCGCGTGTGGGACGTTGGAGCCACTACTTACTCCTTAAGGAAAATATTACAGACTCTCAAGGCTATGTGGGAGGAGATGAGGTGAAAAAGTCCTTTGCATGTACAAATTAGGGGGTATTTATAGCCAAGGGTGAAACTAACCCTTCTGGTTGTTCAACTACCCTAATGACTATTTGACTTCCATGACTTTTTGACTTTACATGACTCTTCGTACAACAAGTGGGTCTCTTGGACTTCCATGTTACATTACATTGATTGACAGTATGGCCCACAGTAGAGATGTGGAAGACATGATTCATGACATGAATCAACATGACAATGCTGGTAAATCCGTGCTGCTGCTGGTGTGCATGTCAAACTACAGTGCTGCTGGGTGATGGATGTCCTCATGGTGTGTCATAGCCTCACCTCCGCATGGCAAAGTTCACAGAGTCTTCGATGGCCATTGGTTCGCTTGATGTTGCATTCACACATTGCTCCTTACTTGTATTTTGGTAAGCTTGATAGGTACATCCATTCATGAAAGGTGCATGTTCGTCCATCCTTTCGTCTGTGAACACATTTTGCATGTTTTCTCCATTCACAGGCACATCTCTTTGCATGCATAATCTATTTGTTTGTTGGTGAACCTATCCTTCTACATGTGCTCCCTTTGTTCATCCCATCTTTCATCACGCCATGTTTATTTGTGTACAAGCATTTGCAGTCACTCATGACGAGACGACATCAAATCCAAAAACCTGCTAGTCTACCATGATGCATGATCATTTTGGGTGTTGCCCAACCGGCAACAAACTGATGCATAATGTCCATGCTGATCTTCAAGTGTGTGCTGGTGGTCATGCACATCAACTGTCAAACTACACGTTCAACCCCAATCGGACTTACTTCTTGTCTTCGCCTTGATGAGTGTGCCAAATGGGTGCGATCGCATGCGTGTGCACAATAACATGCATGCTACTAAATTCTCGTATATGCGATCAATAGTGTTGCTCACCTTATCTGCTCTATGCCAGCTACTGGGATGGATCTATAACTTGTGTGGGCGCAGTCTCATTCGTCTATGCATGTTGCGCCCCCTACTGTACCTGTTCCTGCTGCAACTCATTCTCACGTCTGTGTAGCTCCTACTCTTCTTTGAGTTGTCGCTTCAGCACATGAAACTCCTTCTCTATTTCTCTCTCTTCCATCGCACCATCTTCATCTTGTCGCGTTGTCACCTCATAGCCTCAATCTCCAAAGATGCTTTCGCCATGAGTAGATCTACTTTGAACTTGCAGCTTTGCTTCACCTCTATGCTGACAACATCCTTCCTCTTACACTCGCCGCATGTGGGTTCGCTGCCTTCTGCTGCTGCTGATGATGTTGCTCGTTGTGATGCTGCTAACATATTATATTGATCTCCTTGTCTATGAACAACTTGATGTCTTCATAGGTAGGCAAGCTCATAGACACTTACTTGGCTGCAACCCCCATTGTGATTTCAATGGTGTCCTTTGACTCTGCTCTCCTGAAGGCCATTGCACTTGTACTGCTGAAAGACAGACGAACATCCGTGATGCCTGGAGACATAACAACACTCATGGAAAGAAATATGTTAGTCGAAAACCAAATCAAACTTGAGGACTGACTTGCAACATACCTGTGTGATTGATTGTGAAGGTTGCACAATTTCCATTGGGAGGTCAAGAGACTTACTGCCAAAATTGCGCAAGGCACAGTTAGGGTTGTCAGGTGGATGACTATCTGCTGGAACTGCGTAATGCACAGTCCAACCTAGCCTACTGAGGGTTGAAACTATGCAATGCGCAATTTCAGTCAGCAGTGGCATGCAACTAGGAAACTGCATTACACAGTTTCTAGGGCCAGCAGGACACTGCCTCCAAGAATTGTGCAATGCAAGCCTGGAGGTTAGTGCTGGGCCAGACTTGCATAGTTTCTAGAGGGAATGCAGATCCTGCGCCTCCAGAAATGCGCAGTGATAGCCGGGTAAGGCACGGTCTAGGCCAAGGCAGCCCGGACCAGCCGACGGGCGACTGAAAACATGAGAAGTCTGAATGCATGATGAGATGAGTGAAAAAAAGAGTGAATGATCATACATGCAACCAGAAAGTGTAGGATTCAGAGAACAAGAAAGCATACATGTGTGTGAAGTGAGTCGCCGCAACGGAAACTGTCCGTGCAAAAACAATGTCGTGCATGCGACAATAGTGAGATGCGAACAAAAACTAAGATGATGATCCTACAAGCTAACATACATCAAAACAATAATAAGCAATCACTGAAATCAAGAAAACAACACTCACACAAAGCGAAACACAAAAAATGATAGAAACGCAACGCGAGACATGAAAAGCGGGCTTACCCCAAAACAATTGAGTTGAATGTGCCAATGACTCCTAGATGCAATGTGGGATGTTATTGTTGCAAGTTCGATGTGAGGAATGAGCTTTGTAGCATCTGGTTGATGAGTTTTAATAAAAGCGAGGTTGTGATGCGCATGCCACAAATCTAGGAAAAACGACACTTAGCGGGAGGTTTCTGAAATGATCTTTGCATGTAACCTCTAGCTGCTAAAAATAGGTCCCTAAATCAAGAGATTCATTTGCATGTTGCCTTGGGAGAAGTATTCCATGCATGCAAATCATGTTTGCTTGGTCCCGGAGGGAACTATTCAACCTAAAGACACATGCATTGGTTTGCGAGCTGGGGATGAAATTCTACGCAGTTTTTGGGTTGAGTAGAGATGGTTGTCCTAGAGGGATTGCACAGTTTCTGAGAGGAACATGTGGTTGTCTCCCAGGATTGCACAATTTCTGGGCTGAGCAGCTGTCCTGGGTCAGACCTCCCAATTTTCTCAAGGAAGCCTATCTAACTGTATCTCGCAATTTCTGAGCTAAACAACTATCCTGGGTCAGACCTTGCAATTTTCTCAAGGAAGCCTGTCTAACTGTATTGCACAATTTCTAAGCCCAACAGGCTACCTGGCTGGATTTGCGCAATTTCTACTAGCTGCTGGGTTGGCTGTCCCAGAGGGATTGCACAATTTCTGGGGGCAACAGTCACTTGTTGCCCAGAATTGTGCCATTTCTGGGCTGAGCAATTGTCCTTGGATGAATTGCGCAATTTTTTAGAGGAAGACTGTCAGGAAGAATTCCGTAATTCTAGAGCCCAGCTGGTTGTCCAGCTGGGTTTGCAGAGGGAGGGTTGTTTCCCCTCCATAATTGTACAATTCCAAGAGGGAGCGTCTCAACCAACAACTAACACCAAGTCTAGAAATCAGCCTGTGAAGGAGGTGGAACAAACTTGCATGCATAGGTTGACAAGACTCTGTGAAATAGTTGAAGCTGATGTGCTTGATAGTGTAAGACATGCTGCTGAGGGTGGTCGGTAGGGAGGCTCCAAAATGAAGCTAAGGAGAATTTTTGGAGGGTCATTGTAGCTGCTACAACAAAAGGACATGACAGGAAGGAATGTTGGACTTAACCAGGCCATTATTTATTGCAGCTAGCTGCAAACAGTAAATCAAAGGATTTTGACAATACAATGTAGAATCGCCAAGAAGATGGCTTATGCAAGCAACAGAAGTGGTGGCGGAATAGGGTTGGGACGCTCTGAGAATATAGAAGGTTTGGTTGACAGTTCATGCAAGTAGGTGGTAAAGGAAATAATTAAGGAGATCAATGACACCATGGTGGTTTTGTACACCCAGTTTTTAGGACTCGGCAAAGACATGGAACTACTGCAAAAGACCGTGGGAAGTTTGTGCATTGACATAATGAGTCTGCAAAAAAAGGTGGAGAACATTGAAATAAAAGTGGATATTGCAACGGTCAGGGTGTTAAAGGAAATCTTCAGATTCGAGGACAGTCTGGTCCCTAACGTTGTTGGTGTTGCGAATGCTGCTACTGGTTGGGACCTAGAACCTGAAGTGGGCGGTGCTGAAGAATTGGTTATGATTGTGGAAGAAGCTTTAGGAGAAATTGACCCTGGTAGAAATAGGTAGTTGTTTCATTGTGAGTTATAATTATGGTTTTTCAATCTATAGAATACTGTGGGGTTTTTTGGAAAGTTTACAGTATTGGCTATGTACAAAGCTCATATGTAAATAAGGCTGTTAGCAATAGGGTCCTTCTTTAGTTTCAATTGATGAATATTTCTAAGAGCTTTCTCTCCAAGATTATAAGGGACCTCGCCCATTTCCAGTTTATATAATGAAAATGCTACCCGTTCCTTTAAAAATAAAATAAAAAAATAGAGCATAAATTTTCAAAGACAACATGTTACTGAATATTTCTCATAAATATCATATTATATATCATAATAAAGCTAAGAAAATTTCTGACTCAATGGTTTTGGTCTGATGTAAGTCAAAGGTCTCTATCAAGAAACATTACAAAAACAAATATGCATGGCCCTCACAAAAAATCATAGATTAGATGAATTTGAATCAAACACATCTCCCTCATCTGAACTATGTCTTTGATGAGTTTTTATGTGAATTGAGATAAATTTTGGTGAGAACTCAGATATACAGTTGTTTCATTCAAATTACGTATAGAATTTTATAGAATTTGACCTGAAAATTGCAACCCATTTTTTCCTCTTTTTGTATTTTTATTTTAAATGAGTTTTAAAATAAACCTAGATCTAAAATATTATGGATAGATCTAGCTAGAAAACAATGTAGAAAAGATATAAATCAACATAATCACTTAGAAATAAACAAAATAAAAGGATATAGAAAAAGAGGAGGATAACATAAACACTAGGGATTTCTCCCAGGTGGAGTCGTCAACTTTGTTTATCTAATTTATGCTCAAAACAAAGGTATTATTGTCCGACATATCCTACCTCGAGATATGCCAAACAATGGGCAAGTTGAATAAAAATGGTTCCTAAATCTATAACAATAAAAACTTTCATGGGATGGAAATATTTGGGGTAGAGATGTACTTTAAGATCCACGCATGCCAATGAAGATAACACTAGACATGCTCTGGTAGCCGAAATATTTGCTCCTAACGAGAGAATCTACTCTAACTCCTTGGTCTCAATAGTTGCACATATGCACAACCAAACAAAGACAATATTCTTTTCCCTTCCAAGAAGGTAAGTTAGATTATAAAAAATATATAATCACATAAAAAATAATATGTTATTATAAACATCAAAAATGTAGAGAAGGAAATCAAATTGACATTTATATAGAACAACAATATAATGTGAAAGTATATCTTTCAGTGTTGAATCCTCCTCCAATCCCTTGCTCCTTAGCCTCCCTTGACTAATTCACGAATTGGGCTCATTTATGAAGCAAATGGGGACCTAGTCTAGCGGTATTTCTGCAACATGAGGTTCTTTCACTAACTTATGTTTTTTCCCCCCTTCCACCCCTGAGAGTGCCTAATTATATAGGCCATTCTTAGATCTAGGAGGATGTACCTAGATGCTTAGGGCCAAGAGAAGTTAGGCTTGATGACATGTGAATTGGGTGGGTACAGGTCATGGATAGACTTGATGGCATGTGAACCAAGCAATTACAAGTCATACACAAGTTTCATTCTCAATTATGATCTTTTCCCGACTCACTAAGAACCTTATTCTCAATTATGAAAAAAATATTATTTCATAATTATGAAATTGTGAAATATTAATTATGAGAAATTACTCAATTATGTAATTTCAACACCATGACATCTAATAACTTCCTTGTAAGACCCATATGTGCAAAAACCATGGTGAAAGGGGATGCATTCTAGCTAGCAACTAAGGTAAGTTGAACTTGGGTATCTCTCACTATAGTGGAGTGGTAAATAGGGTTATAATAAAAATTCCCATGGGGAAACATAAAGTGATCCATAATGGATATTCCACTAGATAGTTCATTATGATATATTTGATAAAATAAACTAAATTAAATGTTATGAAGGTTAAATTCCTTTAAATCCTAGATTTGCTAGTTACTAATTTTCTACTTATGCATGAAATAGATAAAATGCAGAAATATAGAGAAAATTAAACGCAATCACACAACAGTCATAATGAATGCAAAAAATTGCTTCAACTAGAAGGTAAGGTTTCTCTGTTGTCTTTTCTCTAGTATGGGAATAATGCAAGTACAAAGGAGAAGGCACTCTTTATGTAGTTATCTGAGACCAATGGCCTATTAGGTAGCTACAGAACACTAACCACCTCTATTATTCTATATACCTCCCACTCGTAATCACTTTAGTCTACTATGTAACAAGATACAATAACATAGAGTGGAAACCCTACTCCTCCCAATGGCTTGGTTTCAACATAACATGATAGCCAACTAGGGGTCAACTTTGACTCCGTCAACTCTCAACTAGAGTTACAAGTTCTACCTTTTTAGAGTCTTCTTTATAGTCCACACATGTCTATCCCCTTTGCATGAGTAACGAGCATTAACGTGGCATCCTCTTGAACCATGGTTGTCAAATTGAAAGATCAACATCTAAGAGGCATAAATTTTGCATACAAACTTTGATTGACATCTTTCTTGCACCATTTGAAAAGTATTTGAGTGTAGAACAAAACCAAGGGGTTAGCATAAGCAAGAATTGTTGGACCCCCAAAAAAATCATTTAATGCTTCAAATGGCCCTAAAAGGTTTTAGACCGCAGTTCTCCAAACCGGGACCAATTGGTAAAAATGAATCTGTAAGACAATTTCTCCGTTGTTTCCACCTTGACAGCATCAAGATACATGAAAAATACTATAATGATCTAATATGGATTATAATGCATGCTATCCCACATTTATGGTATCCATAGTAAACTTGTCAACATAGACTAATACATGTTATTTAGGGGGATTTGAACCAAGGACCTAATGACACTGAACTAACAATACTGAGTGGCATTAATAGCAACTAATTAAGCTGACTTCTTGAACTATGTATAACTATTTACATTATACTAATGTACCCTTTTAAAATTTACACAACTTAATATTTACATCTTTTACATTATAAAATAAATATAAAATAAGGTGCCTAAATCAAGACTTTATATTTACATCTTCTTTTGGGCTCACTTTAGTGTTTTCTGCTTGATTCCTATGCTCTCTTACAATTCACATTTTGGTAACATCAATTTTGTCAAGCCACTAGCCTATTGTTGCAAATGTCTATTTCCAATAGGAAGACAAAGTGGTTGACCTAAAGATCAAATATCATTGTTTAACCTAAGGATTGAATATCATTGTTTTCCATTAAAAAGACATACTATGTTATGAAACCAGCTCACAAAAAGATAGAAAAGATAGTTGAACGCCTTAGAATTTAGCCTCTTCGAGGGGGCAACCTCCTTTACATTACACAAATGAACAATTCTTGGATGATACAAATGGCAAGACCCCCTTTCTATATATAGGAGTCTAAGGGATCATAATATAATCAGAGCTGACATAACAATAATAATGTAAGGGCACAATAATAACGATATGGGGACTACATGGGTACAATAATATAATAAGGGGGTTGTACTAATAACAATAAGGGGTTACACTAGTAGTATAGCGGCCTAACATGCCCCTCTCCTTCAAAAAGTGTTGTCCTCAACGCTTGAGTAGTTCTTGATGCTTTTGTATAAAATTCT
>APFE030503479.1:49144-170604 GCA_000404065.3 Pinus taeda
TTCATATCCCTCCATGTGGAGTCTCTAGCCTCTATATAGGCCTCATACATACAATACCATGCATCATTACCATGGTTTCCTCATACCATCAACTAATACCATGAGCCCCTTACATTATTGTTAACTACTTGTGGTCCATTACATGACATGGGTTAACCACCTTATTTATTACTATGACCCATCCCATTATTACATTATTACCTTTGGTACCTCCCTCGGTACCCCATATTACCCCCCTAGGTATATAACATTACATTATTACCTTGGGTACCTCCCTTGGTACCCCATATTACCCCCTAAGTATATAACACACTTGCTCCTCCCAAAAATTGTAAAATCCCTCCAGGATAGCCAACCCATCTCCTCCCATAAATTGCACAATTCTGGGAAATAGTCACCTACTCCTAAAAATTGTGCAATCCCTTTGGGACAGCCAACCGAGTTCCTCTCAAAAATTGTGCAAATCCTTCTCTAAGTCAAGCAGGCTATTGCATGTGCCTTTAGGTTGAATGATTCCCTCTAGGACCGAGCAAAATTGATTTTCATGCATGGGCTACTCTTCTTGAAATAGAAAAAGGTAGCATGCAAAATTCATTCCTATATCTAGGGATCTATTTTTAGTAGCTAGAGGTTACATGCAAAGCTAATTTTAGAAACCTCTCGCCAAGTGGTGGTTTTTCCTAGATTTGGGGCATGTGCGTGATAACTGATGAGCCCTAGAAATGGGTAACTATATGGATTCATTTTTCCTATTGTTTCCATTTAATCCACCATTTTCCATAGTTTTGTGCATGTTTTTTATTATATTTATGTTAATTGAGTGAATGGGGATAGTCATTTTACCACAAAGTCTAATGGGTGTTTACTGCAGATTTTTGGATATTTTTGGACCAAGACCAAGTATTTATGAGCAAATTGACAGAAAAAACTTGAAGAAACCAAGTTAAGGACTTATAGGAAGGGTGTCTCCTACATTAATGACCCCTTCCTTAAGTTCTCCACCAGTAGCTCAGAATTCAAAGGCCACCACATCGATGATCATAAGGACAACCAACCAGGCTTAGTGAAGTTGTTGTTATCTGCAAGTTTTGGCAGCTGAGTTCTTAAAGTTTAGGGGGACTGTTGGGAGTCCTCAAATTTTATAAATAAGAAGGCCTCAAGTCTCGGTAGGTTAGCTATTGAATAGTCTATTTTCGTACTTTAGTGCAACTCTGCATTCAACTCATTTTCGAGCTCTTTCTGTGGACAGTTTTGTGATATGACTATTGTTTTTTGATCAATGAAGAAGAATTTAGCCTTGAACCAGCACTGATATTTCTAAGGGGGTTGTAGCTCTTGGGGTTGGGACCAACCCAAGTGCCCAGTACCTCCTTGTATTTATATGTGTTTTTTTTGCATTCATGAAATAATTTTTGTTGTTTAGATTAAATCTTGCTTTATTACTTAGGTTGTTTTTTATGATTAGAATAGTTGTTCATGCTTCAGGTTGATTAGTTAGTTTGCTACAATAATAGAAAAACATCCACAAAAAGGCTAGAAAATAGGCTTTGATCTCCTTTCTCCCTCCTTGGGACCATGATTTGAGACCATAGCACTCTTGCTGCCACCAAAACATTGTTTTTTCTTTCCAATGCAATTGCTAGTGTGTGATTCGAGTTGGAGAAGTTGATATCAGTTGTATTTACATGCTTGGATTTTTCCTTGTTCAGTTTTCATAGCTTTCTTGCATCATTTCCTGTCCATAAAATTTTGTTTAGCACTTTTCTAGTTTTTAGGGTAGAATTAGGCTAAAATAGGTAAAACTCTGTTTTTTTAATTCTCCTTGAATCATTTTTTAGAAGCAGGTGTGTATCTCACTTGAATACCACCCTAGATTATCATCCTCTCAGCACCCATCCTACTCCAGTCCATTTCTCAAGGTTTTCTCCACCCATTTGCCACACTTTCCCAAACAGCCCTAATTTCTACATTTTTGTACAAAATCGCTTTCTTATCCTTTGAACCAATCCAACCATCACCTTCATGTTTGATCTCCATTGACAGATTCCTAGACCCTCTAACACCCTCATCCAAACTTCATTTTCCTATCACCATTTTTCCTCCTCCAAACCTTCAAAAATCACTTTCCACCTGCTCATATAGAACTTCTTGTAGAAGTTCATGCGAGAGATTTTTCGAAATTTGATCGCAATGGGATTCTGCAGAAGGTTGCTAGGGACTCCTTGGGTCCTCTCCATACCTTCCTCATCATCTGCAACAACCAAATCCATTTCCTTTCGCCACCAAACCTCTGCACAGTCAAATAGTTAAAACACAACCATAATAATTCTGCATAAAAATGTTCAAAAGTACCAAATGATGGTTCTTCCACATTTTCCTTCAGAAGTAGCTTAAGCACATGCATTTTACCTCGACAGTTACTCATGGCATCCATTTCAGTAGTTTCATCTCTTTTTCTTGCAAAAGTAGGGTTAGTGGGTAAAACTAGGGTTTGCTAGGGTTTGCATTTCCTTTTAGCTTTCATCCTCTTTCTGCAAGTAGAATAGCCTCTTTTGAGTTAGCTTTCTTCCATGACAATTAAAAGCTTCTTCTAAGAACTCATAGAATTTGGCTTGAACTCCTAGAGAACTTGTGCCAGCTGATCAAGTGGCAGCCTGCAATAAGAGCTAGTACTTGTGCATATAGCACCGTCGCTTCCAAGTTTGTTACGAACTACCAGGTTGATAAAAGTAAAGAAGGGAGTCCAAGGAGTTGCAACATCATTGCTGCAATACTGGAGCCCACCATATTTTTGGCACCGTTGCCGAGGAAGCATCAAAGTATTTGTGATTACTACTTTTCTTCTATTTTCTATTGCAACATTCTGCTAAATAATTTATTTCAGCAAGAGTAGAGTAGTTGTTTCATTTCCATTCTACAATTTCATTTATGCAAAACTAAATTAGACATTTCCTGCTTTCATTTCATTTCAGCATGCGTAGATTAGACATTTCCTTCTTTCATTTCAATTCTGCAATTTCATTTCAGTAAGCGTAAATTAATCATTTCCTTCTTTCATTTCAATTCTACAATTTCATTTTAGCAACATAGATTTGTCATTTCCTGCTTTCATTTCAATTCTGCAATTTTCATTTCATCAAGGTTTATTTTAGTTAGTTGCAATTTGTTGTTCAATCTATTTCAAGTTTTTGTAGGTATAAGCTGAAAAATAAGCACAAAAATCCTAAACAGAGATTCTCTTTCATGCCTCGTAGGAACAAAGACAATTCAAGAAAATTCTTACCCAACACCCACAACACATCATTAAGACACCCTTTTCTCTTCTTTGGTGGTAGTGATCCAGAAGAACCTATAGGCGAATCTCCAGAGATATACGAAGATCCTAGAATAGAAGAAGAGCAAGAAAACATTCCTCTTGAGACCATGGCTGAAAACAAAAACGGTAGAGGAAATGGGGAGAGAATAGAAGGCACCTTTCCCGTTCGAGAAACAAATGGGGACACAAAGATGAAAAACATAAGTCCCTCAGACTTACCTCACTTCCATGGATTGACTACTAAACACCTTGATACCTTCTTGTTTGAGTTTGTTGTCCTTTGTCAAACTTATGATTATGCAGAAGACGAGCAAAAGTTGAAACTCTTTCCCTCTACCCTCAAGGATGCAGCACTACACTGGTTCATGGGGTTACCTTGAAACAGTATCACAACTTGCGCTCAGATGTAGCAAGCCTTTAACAACAAATACCGGGATTACTGTAGGTCAAAGGAAACAAAGGAAGAAATCTTTCGGATGACCATGGGAAGTGATGAATCTTTAGAAGACTATGAAGAGAGGTTTCAACTCAGTTATAAAAGGGTCAGGTGCACACTTGACCTCGAATCTCTGAAGTTGGTTATGCTTTGAGGAGTCCCTGAAAACCTTCTAGATACCATCCATATGCTAGTTGGGGAAGACAACTACTAGCTACCTTATGATGACATAAAGACTATGTTTAGAAACCATTCTAGGGTATCCAGAAAAAGAGATAGGGGAAGTAAAATTTTAGCCAGTGCCTCGTTATCCAAAAACAATTTTTCAAATCAGATGGAAGATTTCAAAAGTGAGATGAGACAGACCATTACCATGCAAATGGATACCTTGCGAATCCAAAAGAAGCAAGAGGAAGCTGAGAGGGCTTTGGCCATCTTTTGTCCTAGATGCACTAGAAAGCATCCTAGGAACGAGTGTCCATTGCACTTTGTAGAGGTGTGTTTTGTTTGTGAAGAAGACCACCCTACAAATCAGTGCCCTTCCTTACTCAGATTTAAAGCTATGTACCAAAGAGCTGAAGGAGCCACTGAATCACTCTACTTCAGGAACCAAAGGAGGCCACATGGACCGAGACCTTACCAGTAGGGAATGCAATGGACATCTCAGAATTATTACAACCTCAATCAATCCACTCACATACCTTCTTGGGGTCCCCCTGCGCATCCTTCCTGGTCCACACCCCCTCCTTGGTCGTATCCATGGAAAATTTTAGGGGCGAATTTTTGCCCTTGGGCTAAATTAAGGGGTTTTATATTTTTATTAGGTGGATATTTTGTATCATAGTACATTGTTACAAATCACCTCAAATTTATTTTATAAAAAAATTAGGTATGGAGGTTAGCCCACCTTATTTTAAGGGAGAGGGTAAAAAAGGTAAATTTAGCCCTTGAAATTAGGAGTTACAATCTTCCATTCACCCTCATTTCCAAGAAAATTTATTTATGATAGTTATAAACAAAAATATAAATACAATGGAGGTATGGTAAATAAATAAAAGCTCTTTTTATACTTACTCCAATGGTATGGTAAATAAAGAAAAATACAAATAAACTAGAGGTATGGTAAATAAATAAAACCTCTTTCTATATTTAGTCCATAACCCTCTTTCTATTTAAGAAGGCTCAAAAACGAGGTTTCATTTAAGTGAATCATATGGTCCAAATACCATATTTATAAAAGAGGTATGCTAAATTAATAAAAATATAAATAAATGAGAGATATGGTAAATAAATAAAACATTTTTTTATATTTACTCCATATGTCACCTTATATTTATGAAGAGGCAAGCGTGTAAATAAATAAAAATATAAATAATCTATATGTATGGTAAATAAAAACCTCTTTCTATATTTAGTCCATAAACCTCTCTAAGAAGGCTAAAAAAAGCTATTATTTAATTGAATCCTATGGGCCAAATACCATATTTATAAAAGAGGTATGGTAAATTAATAAAAATGTAAATAATCGAGAGGTATGGTAAATAAATAAAACATTTTTTTATATTTACTCCATAAGCCACCTTATATTTACAAACACTAAAAAAATGTGTTATATTTAGGTGAAGCCTATGGGCCAAATTATTATTAATATCATGCATAAAAACATTATTAACCCTAATATTAGTATTAATAAAAATAAAGATGGCACATGGTATTGACCCATGGTATTCACATGGAATGCAGCCTATTTAAAGGGGGCAATTAAACTAGCATAGATCCATATTTACTCTGGATCAAATATCGTGAGAGTAAAAATGGATCTTGTAATTTAATGTCACTTAAACATTTTAACTTAGTTAAAATAAAAAAATAAAATAAAAATCAATTACTAATTTTATTAATTTTTATAAATTACTAATAGTAGTTTTCAAGCTCCAGGTTTATGATAACCCATGGTAATACCATGGTATTCATGTGAGCATAGACTATTTAAAGGGGAAATTATATCAGCTTAGATCCATCTTAATTTTGGGTCTACCAAGTGCTGGGAGGGATAAATAGATTTCATCCCTCTAAGAGTGGTAGATGTGGAGTTAAGATGGATATAGGTTGGTTTTTATGATAAATGAAGATATTAAATAGACTTAGGAAATTATATTGTAAAAAAAATCTTAAGGTGAGTGGTTAAAGTTACATTTAGTCATTTCACAAAATTTAGTAAAAAATACAGATATCTTTATTAATATTGGTTTTTCTGATTTAACAAAAAGAAATTCGAAACAATGAAATCTTAACTCTTTTTGCATCACCCTTGTAGAAGAGAGATATATGCTAGTTTGTACAACCTTTCATCTTCTCTGCTATTCTTAGTTTATAATAATGATCTGTAGGGGTTGGTTCACTGCACCATATTGTCTTAAAAGGTAGAGATTGGTCAAAAAAAAGGGAATTAATCCACATGTTACAACGCTATTAAAAATGGTATGAAGGTAGTGAATTATGCTAATAAGAAATTTAGATTAGGAGAGACATAATTGAATTTTATTATTTAATTGAAGATTTCCAATTAAAATAATAATAAATCTACATTTATATATTTATATATTGATTGGAAGGCTTCTGACAATAGTCACTTCTTTCCATTAGATCCCCTTCAGGCCTTTGGGATACCTACTACTTCATCATATTATATAGTTGGGACTTGCTACTTGTTCGCGTGTTGGGGTAAACGAACTTGATGTGTTTTTTTTTTATCTCGCAGTTGGAGTCTATGGAATAGGAAAGAAATTTGCTAGCTTGGCAAAAGTGGTAGCTTGACAAAAGTGGTAGAGAAAACATTAATCTCTCCTACCATGATAAACATGGCCACTAAAACTTGCAACATTGTTTGTAGGAAGTGAAAATTATGTTTCTTTTTTCCAAACATGTATGTTAGTATATTATAGTTTAATGAATATGTTTTATTGTTATCATATATGGCTTCATACTTTAACAAAACATTTGCCAAGACTTCACAATGTTTTATTATTCAGTGAGATTTTCCAAGATCTTACAAGATTTTATAATTTAGTGAAAGATTTTCCATGACTTTACAAGATGATATAATCTGGTAAGAGATTCACGAAAAAATATATATATACATATTATATTAGTGATGAAATTACCTCCCATTTTTCCTATGTATCATGGGGATTCACCCATTTATTATACATATAAATTTAGGGTGGTTCTTAAAATTTTCCCTGGTCGTATCCATCTCAATACCATACTCAACATGCTGCTCATTCGTTTCATTCTCATGCTCAGCCACAACCTCGGTGGAATGCACCTCATCAGGGTGGAGGCCCCAATATAACTCTCCTCCCGCTCTTTTTCCTCCACCACCTGCTCAACCACAATGATTACCTCTTGCTCCTCCAAGACAACCCCAAATGCTTGCTCAACCGAACCCAAACCCCAATAAACTGGAGAAACAACCCCATTAGGTATATACTGGAGAAACAACATGCCCTACCTATGCTGTGGAGATTCAGGAGTTCAACCTACAATCTGGGAAGGTACTCCCAGACAGCCAACCTCCTCCTAAGGAGGATGAAGAAGAGAAACAGGAAAGCAAACCAAAATCCGTTCCACCCTTTCCTGAGAGACTAACTGGAACCACACAATCGACCTGAGAAGAAACTGAACTTCTAGGAGAACTGAAACAGTTATGTGTAAAAATACCACTTCTCCAAGCCATAAAGGATGTGCCCATATACAATAAGATGATCGAGGGGAAGTGATTTAAACACCCAGGCAGGTGAAGGATAGGTGCCCCAACTATCAATGTCAGAGGACAACTGTCCGATATGATGTTGAGGCAGGTAATTTGTTCGAAATATCTAGACCCTAGGAGTCCAGTAGTCGATGTCCACATTAATGGCACCATAATCCCCCATACCTTGATTGATCTAGGGGTTGCCATTAATGTGATGACCAGGGACACTATGCTCAAGCTCAACCTTCAAGGTTCCCTAAGAAAGACCTCGACAGTATTGTAGTTTGTAGACCGCTCCACTGTGACCCCCGAGGGGATTGTGGAAGATGTCATGGTTTCTATTGATTCCTGGGAGTACCTCACTAATTTCTTGGTTCTCCAACCAAAGGCAAAGCTCAATGGGTATCCTCTCATCCTGGGAAGACCTTGGCTGGCTACTGCAGATGCCTACATTAACTGCCGAGCTGGGAACATGACAATCAATAATGGGCATATGTCCAAGCAGCTAGTCCTCTATCCTCCTGCCCAACCTCTACTGGAACATGATTTACCGCTCTAGTTGGAGGAGGAAGATGAGGATGAGGTCTACTCCGTACCATTGTGTACAGTAGAAACTACCATGGGGGGTCCATAAACTGAGGATGATATTATTGAAAACTTGATCTAGAATCCACCCCCGAGTGAATTTCCATTAGAAGAGTTGGTGGAAGAAAACCAAGCCAATGCTTCAGTTGATCTCTGTGTGGCTGATCTGACCTCTCTCTGAGTTAAGAATGTGGAATTTGGCCTAGAAAGAACCTTGAGGATCAACTCAGCCCTATGAACCTCTCAGGAGAAAGAGCTATGTAGCTTATTGAAGAATCACTTGGATGCTTTTGCTTGGGGTTATAAGGAGATGAAGGGAGTCCACCCTTCTGTCTGTACCAATCACATTTACACCAAGGAAGATTGTAAGCCAGTTAGGAAACCTCAAAGGAGGATGAATCCAACCCTCAAGGAAATTGTCAAAGAAGAACTACAAAAGTTTCTAGATGCAGGATTCATCAACCCCATCTCTGACAGTGAATGGGTTTCTCCTTTGGTGCTAGTACCAAAGAAAAATGGAAAGTGGAGAATCTGTGTAGATTATCAGGAACTAAACAAAGACACCAAAAAGGACCATTTCCCTTTTCCTTTCATAGATCAAGTGTTAGATGGCCTCGCAGGGAAGAAGTTTTTCTCTTTCTTAGATGGGTTTAGTGGGTACAACCAAATCCAAATCAGCCCAGAAGACCAAGATAAGACCACTTTCACTTGTCCATGCGGTACCTTTGCCTACCGGGTCCTTCCCTTTGGGTTGTGCAATGCTCCTACCACTTTCTAGTTAGCATTACTGAGCATATTTGTTGAGTTGGTTCATGATTCAGTGGAAATCTATATGGATGAATTTACACCTTATGGTTCCAACTTCCAAGAAGTATTGACTAACCTAGGAAAAGTTTTAGCCAAGTGTATTGAAATGAACCTATCCCTCAGTCCTAAAAAATGTGAATTCCTGATGATTGAAGGGACCGTGCTAGGTCATGAAATTTCTCAGCAAGGATTACAGGTGGATCCCAATAAGATTGCTATTATCCAAAGGGTCTCACCTCCTCAAAAGGTAAGAGATGTTTAGAGTTTTCTAGGCTTAGCAGGGTATTATAGAAGATCCATCAAGGATTTTATCAAGCTAGCCTCTCCATTGTTTGGTCTTTTGGGGAAAGATGTTGAGTTTATATGGACTGACAACTATCAAGAGGCTCTAGATGCCTTGAAAGGTAAGCTGGTAACTGCCCCAATCTTGAGAGGTCCAAACTGGGCCCTACCTTTCCATATTCACACAGATGCCTCGAACAAAGCTATAGGAGTAGCCCTAGGACAAGTTGAAGAGAAACTACCATATGCCATATCCTTTGTCAGTAAAAACCTATCCAAGGTAGAACTAAACTACATGGTAACTGAAAAAGAGCTACTAGCTGTAGTCCATTCCCTAAACAAGTTCAAACAATACTTCACTGGTTATCAAACATTCATACACACTAACCATGCTGCAATTAAGTATTTGATGAATAAACCAGATGTAAATGCTCTTACCATTAGATGGTTATTTTTTTACAGCAATTTGATTTGACTATTGTTGATAAACCTGGTAAGGAAAATGTTGTTGTTGATTTTCTGTCTAGACTAGATCTTCCTATATGTGAAGAAGGAATGGTGGATGATCAAATGCCAGATGAACACTTATTTGCTATTTCAGTACTCTCTCCATGGTTTGCTGATATAGCAAATTACTTAGTTTCAACATAGTTTATGCCACACCTGTCCTCAAAAGAGAAGAGCAAGATCGTGAGGAAAAGTACCCCATTCACTTGGATTGGGGTAACTTGTTCAAACTTGGCCCAGATCAGATTTTGAGGTGATGTGTCAAGGAGGAGGAGGTCTTTGACATCCTATCAACCTATCATGATGGACCTTGTGGGGGCCACTTTGCAGCAAAGAGGACTACTTTCAAGATTTTGCAGGCAGGTTACTATTGGCCCACTCTCCATCAAGATGTCAAAAGACACATCAACCAATGTGACCGATGTCAAAGGATGGGGAAACCGACTCCAAGGGATGAGATGCCCCTACAACTTTAAGTGAATTTCAAGCCATTTGAGAAGTGGGGCATGGACTTTGTGGGTCCTATCAACCCTCCTTCAAAATGGAAGTCTTACATCATTGTGTGCACAAACTACATGACCAAGTGGGTAGAAACAAAGGCAATCAAAGCAGCAACAGAGGAAAAGGTAGCTGATTTTTTAAGGGAAAATATCTTCTACAAGTTTGGCTACTCAAGAGAGTTAGTCACAGATCAAGGGAGTCAGTTTACCTCCAATTTAGTTGAAGACCTGCTCACACACTACAGGATTAAGCGCAGAACTTCCACCCTTTATCACCCACAAGCAAATGGATAGGTGGAAGTCACTAACAAAGCTTTGGAAGAAATTTTGACTAAGGTAGTGAGCAGCAGCAGAAAAGATTGGGCAGACCAATTGGTTGAGGCCACATGGGCCTATAACACTACTTGGAAGACTACCACAGGTTTCACACCCTACAAGCTAGTCTATGGGAAGAAGGCTTTGCTATCCATAGAATTTGAATATAATACATTAACGCTGGTAGCTCAGCTGGACCCAGACCTTAGCCATGCACAAAAAGAAAGATTGCTTTAGCTAAATGGATTAGATGAACAGAGAGTGTAGGCCCTTGTCCACCCAGAGGTACTCCATCTTCAAAGGAAAATATGGCATGGCCGACACCTTAGAGAGAAACAATTTCAGCCGGGAGATTGGGCGCTACTGTATGATTCAAGGTATAAAGATTTCAAGGGCAAGATGAGAACCAAATGGCTAGGACCATATACAGTGGAAAAATGTAATGACAATGGTTCAATCCTTATCTAGACCATTAATGAAGAAGCCATACCCATGCTCATCAATGGGCATCAATTGAAAATCTATTGGAAGCCCCTTTCTAAGCAGGAGTTGATTAAAATGCTGGGTAAATCAGTGTTGGTAGTGGAGCAGGTCCCTATCTCCACTCCACCCACACCTTGAGCAGAAGAAAAAAAAATGGAATATAATATCCCTGGGTGAAAACCTCTTGGAGGTGCCCAGGGCAGGTAGTGAGGGTGAAAACCTCCTGGAGGTGCCCCAGCTGTCTCAAGAAAAAATAAGAATAAAAGAAAAAGAAAAAAGAAAAAAACTAACTTCTTTTGGAATAAATTGTAGGTTGCAGGAAGGTCGTTGTAGGAGGGTTGCACAAGAGGAAAGGACATGATAGGCTGCATGCACCCTTTACAATCCATCACCCCATCACTGCTATCCTTTTGCAAGTTTTTGGCCTCATTTGTTCTGGAATTCCACATCCTACATGAAACTTTGTGTTTTCTACAGGAGGATCCTGTAGAAATTATGGGAAGGCCAAAATCCATTTTAAAACCAAACATGAGGATTGGAAATTCGTCTAGTAGCCCTGCAAACCTCTTTACCACCATCCATCTTGCCATTTCACCATTCCATCCCTGTACACCTACCTCTCCACTCATTTTTGTACCTACACAGCCACATACAGATATTCTGATTCTGTCATATTGCATACACACAGCAAAAAGAAAAAATGACAAATCAAGGTAGCAGTAGTTTCACTCATCCCTACCTGATACTCTCCAGCTATGATTTCTTCTCAGTCGAGACCTCCTTCAATAGTTTTAGCCCTGCTCACATATTAGCTTTAATTCCAAGAGGATAAGTAGCTACAGGAAATCCTACAGGATTCCTAGAGCAGCTGATCCCTTTGAAAAACATACTACAGAGACAGGGTTAGTGTAGCAGGACATATGAAGATCAATGTTTGAATGGGAGATCATGGAAAAAACCAAGGCCAATTATGCAGAGCACAAGTAGCAACAGCAATGAGGAAATGAAGTGCGAAAATATGAAATATGCATAACAAACCAGCGACTGAGCAGGTAAGTGCCTAAACCTATTCCTCGATTGCATGAATAATATTCCAAAATTGCATGAACTGTGGGAATTGTCAATTACATGGAATCGGTGGCTAGCTAATTGGCCATCATCGTTCAATTCACACCCCTTCACAAAATTCAGTTGAGCCAGGTCCAAATTCAAACTGATAATTAGATACATAGCTAGCATGTGCGGCATGTCAACTCGGGAAGAAGGCATTTGAAACTGGTAGTGGTGGCGGCGGATAATGGGAGTAAGGGAGGTGATGGTGGTCAGGCGGCATAAGGAACCATAATGACATTGGCATCAGACCAATGGTTCGAATGGGGATAACGTACCCATCCGCCACCTCATCTCCTCACCGCGGGTTATGCCAACAGTTAATTACAATGCACTCCAAGCCTACACCACCCTTTGGTTCATTTGCATGTTACGAAGCTCTTGACTGTAGCGTTCATCTACCACCTTTAGAGCAGCAAACCAGTCATCCTCTGCTAGTTTTCTGTCAGTTTTTTTTCAAACCCTCTTGCCTATCAGGCTCTATAGTAGTCCTGTTGCATTCTATAGGAAGCTAGATAATTTCTATAGGAAAACTTCTACATGAAAAGCAGAGAACAGGTAGCAGAAGGAAAACCTGGGATTTTTACCAGAATTCAAGCTCAAAGCAAGGTAGGCTCAGGAAACCTCCTTGCATAGGACTTATTTGTATAAGGTGGTGGATTAAAAAAAGGAGAACGAAGTTTGAAAGTCTGTATGCATATTTTCCCTAAGTTCGACACAGTTCTCTGTTTTCTTCTCTGCATTCGAAGTCTATCTTCTTCTTTTTCATATTCTGCTGTAAAGAAAACACTTGTAATTGTAGAAACCACCCTGTGTGAAAAAAATGAAAACCAAAATTGCATATCTGTCTATTCTCTGGAAAATACCTATGTTATTTATCCTCTGTTCTATCAAAAAATATATTTTCTCTCCACAAGTAGAAAATCAAATATGGGGTAAGAGTAGTTTGAAACAAGGGAAATATTGCAATTTGGTGTTGTGAGGAGCACACTAAAATTCCTCCTACAGTTTAGAAAAAAGAAACAAAACTCAGTTGTCCCTCTATCTCTGATTTTCTTTGGAATTGCTATCTTTTCCTCACTTAAGCACGTCAAAAACTACTCAGCACCATGCCAGGAGGGATTATGAGGAAGGAGCCTTTAAACTCCAACCAACTACATGAGCATCCTGAGGTGGTAGCCCTCTTAACCAGGGCTAATTGGATTATTTTCTTTGAAAGAATACATGGATATGATGATGAGCTAACTGAAGAATTTCTGATGGCCTTAAGACCCCACTTGAAATACTGAGGCTGAAACAATAGTTGCAAGAGAGAGAAGCCCAGATGGCCTGCATGGCCAGCTGGGCAATGGAAGCCATGCAATGTAGACAAACAGCTAGATCTTATGCATTGTATCTTAATTACCAATGGATCCAGTTTCAAATCAAAACATTGGCCCAAAGGGGCACAATTTGTTTTCCAACATTATGGTTAGTTTATGCATCTGTGTGCCACTAGTTCAGTTGAGGACAAGACCAAATTAACAAATTTTTACTTAGATAATATGGCACTCCCTGATATGAACTTTTGGGACCCCAATGCTACATTAGGAGATGTACAGCTCATGGCTATGGATTCCTGGATGAGCCATGAGGAAAAACGTGCAGTGGAAGTTCAATAGATCATGACCAAAGAACTGAATGAGCCCATGCTAATCAGGGTAGAACCAGAAGACCCCTCAGCTTTAATGAGGGCATCAATTTTATAAATATACGGTGGTGTTTGCAGCTTCAGCCCATATAAACTTCGGAAGTCTTTGATCATGTAGCATGGCTCAGACAACTTCCATAATCATGCGGTTCTTCCTTTCCACCACACCATTTTGTTCAAGAGTATATGGTGTAGTAGTCTCCCTCTTAATGCCAGCCTCAGATATGTCTAAGTGAACCAACTGTAATATATTAGTGAACCAACTGTAATATATTAGAGGTCTTGCTTTGGCTTGAGGGGAATGGTCCCCTTTTGAGCTTTCCTTTGGCACATCTTGGACATACACCTTCTTTCTCTACTTGTAATTCGAGCATCTCTATCACCATTTGTCTTACATCGAGTAGAGCTTTATAATGAAGGTGGGAAAACCTCTGATGCCAAAGTTTGGACTGAAGAGATGTGTCATAAGACATGACACCTAGCAGACTTCCATCGACCTGATATAATGAATCAACACTAAACCTAAGAGTAAAGGCATCTTTAACATTATTTTTCCATATATGTACCTTGCCATTGCTGAAGGTTACCTTATAGTCTTTGTATTCCATTGCCGAGATGGACACTAGGTTCTTTTTGAGGTCAGGTGCATTTAGTACATCTTGGAATGGTTGTCCTCTTCCTTGATTCCCAGCTCTCCTCTTACCTTTGCTATTGACTTTGTCATTCCTTTGATTGCCATCAGAGGGATTTTGATCATCGTCCCAGTGTGAGTGCTTTCTATCAGGGCACTCCCTCGCATAGTGACCTACTTTATCACAAATGTAACATCGTCATTTTCTTCCACCCTTAGGTCCAACCTTTCCTTTTGATTTAGTCCTGGAATTATATCTTTTCTTCGAATGAGAAGAAAAGGCAGCAGGAGGACCTTTAGGCATGGACATTTCTTGCTCTTCTTCCCTTGTTTCTTCTTGAATGCATCTAGCCATTAATTCCTCGAAACCAGGAATTACATTATACTTCAGAAGAGTAGTCCTGAACACATACCATTTGGATGGTAATCCTCCAAGAGTCGTGAGTGCCATTTCCCTATCAATAATAGCCTCCCCAATAGATAGGATATCGTTCTTGATCTCGGTTATTCTTAAGAAGTATGCTTTCATACTCTCATCTTTACCCTTCTTGATTTCCCTCAGTTTATTTCTAAGAAACAAAACTTGATTTGCATCATTAACTTTAAATAATATCACCAGTTTATCGTATATTTCCTTGGATGTGTCCAGTTCAGAGATGTAGGCTGCCAAATGCTTGTTAATAGAGTCCCAGATGATCTTCTTCGCTTTAACTTCTCTGTTCTTCCATTTGTTCCATGAAGCAGCGGATGCGTTTGATGGAGGATCAATAATATTGCCTCTTACATGGTCCAGCACTCCTGGATCTTCTAGGGTTAGATCGATAGACATCTTCCATTCGTGATAGTCATCTTTCTTACGAAGCTTGCCTTCGGCAGAGTGTTGAGGACCCCATAGTTCTTTTAGGATAGCCTTGCCAATCTTCTCTTCAGTGATTGTTCTTGCTCTTGCTCGGGCTTTGTCTTCACCTCAGCTCTGATCCCATGTTAATTTTTGGTATGTTCTATGCTTATAACAATTTACTTATTTTATTATTATATTCCACAGATTAGCAATCACATGTACATAAAGTAAAGTGCAGATAGAACATTAAACGATCGACAGAAAACAAGCCAAGACAAGAGACACAAGATGTGGTGGCTAGCCAAGGCAAACCCCACAATGTGTGGGGAAACCCTTCGATCAAATATTCTTTTATCTTCAATAATTCAGCAGAGAGAAATAGTACAATAAATCTGATTTAAATCAATAGTAACAAACCTTAGATCAACAGCATCAACATTACGGCTTCATCATCAAACTAGGGCAGATGATATCTCACAAACTGATCGTCGGATTGGCATGATTCCACCACCAAAAGTTGTAGCTTCCAGAGGAGGTGTAGATGAACCTACAACACAGTTCATATGAAGAGATCTTCTATTCCACGCAGGTCAATCTTTACTTCTGCAGTTGCAGCTTCAATTTCAGCAACTTTTGGCTTCAAACTAGGGCAGTCGATATCTTGCAAACCGTCTGTCAGATTGACTTGATTCCACCACCAAAATTTGCGGCTTTTAGAGGAGGTTCAGATGAACCTACAACACAGTTCATATGAAGAGATATTCTAGTCCACGCAGGTCAATCTTTACTTCTGCAGTTGCAGCTTTAGTTTCAAAAGCTTCTGGCTTCACATGTGTGAGAGAGAGACCCTTTTCTGTGCAGTAGAGAAGAGACCCTTTTCTGTGCAGTAGAGAGAGAGTGATGTGATGAGATGAGTGAGTCCAAATGAGGAAAAGTCCTCCTATATTTATACATAATGTTGGTGTTTGAATAGATGCGATTGTTGGGCTTCTAAGCCTACATGAGTTGTAGGTCGGCTTGATAATAATTCCATAATCAAAATAAATTCATATCTCCATGAATACTTATCAGAATCGAATGATATTTATATCAATCCTACACCTCTCGACGAGAGGAATCTAATAAAAATATTATCAACCATGAATAATATGACCCACATGAAGTTTTTCCCTGGTTTCCAATTTTAACATTATCTTTGCCTCTAACTAACAAATTACTATCATAGCAAGGTTTCAAAGAGTCGATGAAGTGTTAAAGGATATAAGAAGGTCGTCAGAAAAACCGAGAAGGTTAGGAATTAAATAATCTATCAATTATTAAGGTTTTAATATATGTAGTTTTCTGAGTGTTGAATTGCCAAGTTGCAATCGTAGCCTTCAAAGCCACCATATCGAGGATTTTTCGAGAGATGGATACATCCATCGTTGTCAACCTAAAGAGTGGTCATTGAGAGTTTACAAACCCATCCATTTTCAGAATCATATATTGAGTCAAAAAAATAGAGCCACCACCAATATAGCGGAGATAGCTAGATGCATCAGGATAAGAAATTAGAACAAGAAAACGTAGTTGAGCTTGTTTGATCCACAAACCACATTATATGAATTCACTAAAGGATTTGGAAGCAAGAAGAAATCCATGGTTTGATGGTTTGAAGTGTTTCAGCCAATGTTTTAATATGTATTTGAGGCATACTTTCCATATTTTCCATGCATGTCTCGTAAGTATTAATTTTAAAGAATTGTTTGGAGGAATTTTTTTAAGTGGTGCAAAGGTCTTTTAAATGTGTTGAGTGTTTTATTAAAACTTTTATTTTAAGGGTTTTTATGTATTAACCAAAAAAGGTGATTAAAAAATAAAGAAAGAAGATTGGGGAAATTTTGTTTTAACTGACTTGGGTTATTACCATAAAATAAGGTTACTCATAATTAATTAAAAAAAGAAGTAAAACAACATATCGTGTATTACCATGGTGTGATTGTGTGTGTGTGTGTATGTGTGTTATCACCATAAAATAAGGTTACTTATAATTAATTAAAAAAATAAGAAGTAAAACAACATATCATGTATTACCATGGTGTGATTGTGTGTGTGTGTGTGTGTGTTCGGGGGTGATATGGAAAGAAGACTCACACAATAAGGAAAGAAGATTGAAGAGAAAATAAAGACATCACTCATGGGTCATAAAGGAAAAAAATACAAAGGAAGAGACAAAGTATTTCAAATAGCTCATAGAGGTTCTCATCATAGCCAAGGCATCTAAAAGACAAGAAGATGAAGTAGAACAATTTGAGGATGATTGGATTAGAATGGATCTGATAACACTTCCAGAACTTACAAGTAAAAAAATTGAATTTTGGGATGTCAAGATGAAACATTTCCTTCAATGTAAAGAGTTGATTGCGTACCGATTTAATAACCCATATGTTTTAGTATGTGATGCTTTGTATTGGATCGTATAAAACAAGCATTGGATGAGAAGTTTTTGTGCGAGGTAATAAAATCTACATCTTCCAAGAAGCATGGAAGATCCTACAAGCAGAATTTTTGCATGATGGTTATGTTTGTATAACTTTGAATATCCCCCATAAATTTGCATGATGTTTGTGTTCCTATAATTTTTGTAAGTGATATAGTAATGAATCATGAAAACTCTTTTTTTTTTATGTGATTCGAAACCCCAATTTTCCATATATAGGTTCAATTTCCTAATGATGTTAAGCTAATCACCAATGTATTCATATAATAAAGCAATCTGTGTTGAACTTGCAACAAACTATTGGTAGTTGCCACTTAATAGTAGATGTATAATTGTAAGGTTTTTTGTTCAAAATGACAAAATCCACACAAACATCTAAGACAAAACATCTGAAAACAAAACATTCCATCCTAAACCACACACATATCTAATACCAAACTTTCAATCATTATGGAAGATTCTAACATGTAAGACCAAACATTCAATAATTATAGAAAAGTCTAACATCTAATACCAAACATTCAATCATAAACCACACCAACCTAAGACCAAGCATTCAATCATTATAGAAGTGAGGAACAAATATGTTTATTTTGTCTAAGAGCCTTTAATATGTGTAAAAATGGTTTAAATAATGGTTTCCAGAAACGCAAAATATTCTTTGATTCCATATAGTTCAATTCAGAAATTTAGATTTGGCCTCCCATTAGTTTAGGAAGTTCCTTCTCTCAATGTTCCTTTGGATGAGGAAGCTTTCAATTGTGAGAGGCTTTTATCTAAGCAAGGTTTGATTTTCATTTTTAATGGAATTTAGCCATGGATGATGAAACTATATAAATGGATCTGTAAGACATGGAAACCTTGTTTAATAGATGATTTGAATATTTATCCCATCGCTCCGGATTGCTGTTTACAAAAATATTGGCAACAAGAAGACCATTTGCGAATATGGGTTGTGATTTTGGGCTAGTTTCGGTCTCTTCATGCAACCCTAGTCCCCCACCTTTGATATAGTAATGATATAAATATACTAAGATCAACTTGATGGCCCCAAATTAGGTCTAGGTCCAAAATATTAACTACGAGAATATTTCATTTTGGTGTAGAGTGTGCTATGAAATGGGGCACGTAATAAAAAGCTTCCCCAAGCATAAGAGCAATAGGGATCGAAAAAATACCAAAATTTTAATTGGTGAGAAGGAACTCAGGTTGATGACTACACAATATACAAAGAGGAAGACTCTCAGCATAAGAAAGAACCAGAAGATAAACCAGAAACTAATACTGCCAAGAAAATGCATCAGAGGCAACAAAATCCAATCAGGAAAAATCGCATGCGAGTGAAGATTCTTTAGATTTAGCAAAAGGAAAAGTAAGAAACCCTCGTGGAAAGTGGAATCCCTATGGAAACCATAAGGAATAATGTTGGAGAATAAACTTCTTCAGAAAATTAGGTAGATGAGGAAGACTTCAAGAATAACAACTTGCACATGACAAAGAATGACATGTCAAAATCTACAGAAAATATGGGTTCAACTCAAGTTGGGAAGAAACGAAAAAGTATTTCTCCAAGAAAAACAATAAGTCGGACTAAATGAAAACAAAAATAGTGAATAATGGAATGTAAATGTTTATGGATATCAGGCATTTTTTGAAAAAAAATAGTTGGAAAGGGACTAAAATTTTTGTGTTATGGGGAATTCTCTTTAGGGTTTGCATTGAGTCCCCATGCTCAATTTCAAACATGCAAGGAAGGTTAGAATGTGTAAAGGTTTTGGCCTTGTAATCTAGATTTTTTTAATAATACAAATCTCCACCCATTTAACAAAAAAAATAGTTTCCTATAACAAGTAAAGTTGGAACAAGAAACATTGGAAATTCAACTATCCATAAAAAAACCAAAGAATACCTAAAAAATCAAATATCAAATGCACAAAATATATAATGATTTGGATTTACTGTGTGTGTGTGTGTATCAATGAAAATATTCTGCAATATTTTTCTGCAAAAATCCCCTAAAAAATGGTGACCAAGAAATAAAGTCTCTAAAATCATAAACTCAAATAAGTGAAGTAATATTTTCAGTCTAAATAAGGTCTTGGCATAAGAGCTTTAAAATAAGGTGTTGGCCCTGCTAGATTTTGGGACTCATTTAAAAAAAAAAATGTGACATGTAATCAGTTGGGACCTTTGAAGGGTTCAAACATCCAGTAAAATCTTAAAAGCCCTTAATTCCCCGTTTATAGCCATAATACTAAAAGGTGAATGCTCACAACCTCAAAATTTTCTTACCATCTCTCTTTATAATATAGTTTTTAAAAATAATTTTAAAAACGATTGTTCTAAGAGAAACCACTAATCCCAAGAATTAATTGCAAAGAGAAAAGTTTTTGTGTGCCTAGTAGGTAAATAGTGAAGAGTTTGATAATAGCCCAATAAGTAATTCACAAATTTAAATGCAGAAAAACACAAATCTATGCTATTGAAGATGGATCTATCAAATCATAAAAACTTATTATAGCATACTAGAACTTCCTCTGAAAAAATCTCCTAGCTTTCACATTTGATAGAAGCTGATTAATTGAATTTATGGATGCTTTTGAACAACATCCTTCATTATTATTTTCAATGGGGGACCAATTATCTTCTCCAAATCTACTAAAGAAGTGAGGTACAGGAGTCTGCACTTACAACGTGTTGTTTGTTATATTGATATATTGAATAGCAACCTATTAGACCGTCGAATTTTGTGCCAAATCTATGTAAAATTCGATGAACCGTGTTGATGCATTGACTACCAAACTTTTGACACATCAAAATTTGTTTGGAACCTATGCAAAAAATTGACAAACCTTTAACTAGAGCATTTATGTTTGCTAACTTGAAAACTCTTGCTTCAAATTTTATGGGTTTTGTGACTTTAACTAGCGCTCTAAGGACACAGAAAATAGAAAGATAGAATTTGAAGAAGGATTTAGCTCTCTAGTGAGGCAATCACTCACTCAAGATATTGCACCAGAACACACACTTACATTCACCATATCATCAAACTATTACATATATAGGATTATATTGTTGATGAAAAACTTCCTATAGTGTAGGAATTGCCAACCAAGTCTAAATAAACAAAACGGTCCAACGACACATAACAAGATCTAATTATGGGAAAATATTCTAGAGATTTCTCCATTATTCCAACACTCCCCCTTAATGAAGAAATGTGTTTTCTACCACACCCAACTGATTCCTACATACTTCAAATTTTTCCTTTCCAAGAGGCTTTATAAACATGTCAGCCATATTTTCATTAATATTAAAATAGATTAAATCAATATCCTTGGATTGCATCTTTTCCATGGAAAAATGATAATGCATCTAAAAATGTTTTGATCTTGCATAGAAAAAACATTGTTGGCTAGATTAATGGTGCTTTGATTGTCACATTTAATAATAGTTGGATTTTTTGTACTTCTCCCACATCTTCAAGAATTCGCCTCAACCCACATACCACTGCATAAATATTTATACTCAACTTCAATGGATGACAAAGAAACAGTTGGTTTTTTCTTACTACTCCAAGCCACAATCCCACATCCAAGGCTAAATGAACACCTTGAAGTTCATTTTTTGTCATTGGGATTTCTGACCCAATATAAATTAGAATAGCCTAACAACTCAACATCAAAGTCATCAGTATATTTAATACCAAAATTAAATGTTCCTTTCAGGGATCGAAGGACTCGCTTCATTGCTCCCCAACGGATTTCAATAGGATTGGCCATGAACTGACTTATAATGCTAATTGGGTATATTATATCTGGCTCGGTTGTAGTGAGATAGTTGAAACTTCCCACCAAAAAATGATACAGTGTACCATCCACTTCTCTTGCCCCGTCACAATTGTAGAGTTTGGAATTATGTTCTAATGGTATTGATACTACCCCACATTGGTCCATTTTGAGTGTTTTTAGCAACTCCCTAGTATACTTACTCTATGTAAGTAATGTTTTTCTACTTTCTCTCCATATCTCAAAACCTAATAAATAGTGCGATTCACTGAGGTATTTGATTTCAAACTCCTATGATATTTGACCTTTGACTTCATCAATTAACTTAGAAGCATTTCCCATTATAATAAGATCATTAACATACAGAGAAATATAAATAATGTGCCCCTTTTTATCCGAATTTATATACAAATTAGGGTCAATTTTTCTTTTCATAAAGCCTTTCTAAAGAAAATGGTTAAATCATTAAAACTATTGGAGGAAATAAAATCCCTCTTTTCGGATTGCTCTGGACTGTGCACGTGAACCAGCTGCCTGACCTAACAGGATCCCTTCTGTCTCATAGCCACTACTCAGCAGCCCCCTTTTGTTGGGTTCCCAACATCCACGAATCCCTCAGAGGAGGGAGATTCTCTACCAGATAGTCATCTAGAAAATGAAGAAACCACATAAGCATTTTCCTCCCTTATTGCAGCGACAAGAGCTCCAAGGATCAGGCCAACAATAAACAATTTTGTTAAGAAGATCGAGGATATTCTAGAAATATCTCTTCCTCCTGCTCTTCCTCACAGAGCAGCCTTGTCACTTTTTGAATGCAGTTTAGTGGGTCAGTTCATGTTGTTATGGTCGTCTCCCAAATATTTTCAAAGATGGGTTGAAAGAAACTGGAGCTCAACTATCAATGGGAAAATAGCAATAAGATTTTGTGGAAGGAGATACTATACCTTTCATTTCGAAACCAAGACAGAGATCTGATCTTCAGAAATAGCCCATATTTCATGGATTCTAGAGTACTATATCTAAACAGATGGACCCTAGACTTCAATCTCGAAATGGATGTGCCAAGTGCAGTACCAATCTAGGATATATTACCCCATCTCCATTTACACTATTGGGGAGATGAATCAGTAAAGGCCATAGGAAATGCAGTAGGAAAGTATATAGACAGATGCAAGCCAAAGGACAACATGCACGCCTGTGCTAGAATATGTGCGGAAGTGGATCTAGGAAAAGGACTTCCAGAAGTGATAAAGATCAAGGTTGACCAATGGACGCACATACAACAACTGGATGACGAGAAAATCCCATTCAAATGCAAGGTGTGCCACAAATATGGTCATTTTGCAAATAGATGTCCTAAAAAAAAAAGAAAGTGAAAATTTTGAGGAACAAGAAAATAAATGGGAGTAAGTAAAAAGGAAAAATCCCACCAACAAGCAGCCCACCTCTTCTTCTTCACAACTACAAGAACCAAATCAAACCTCCATACCATCTCCCTCCACCATCATCCCCCCACCCCTCACAAACTTGAATCCTTTTAAGACTTTGGAAGATTCCATGGATCCTCCTTCACCCATATCCCCAACGCATTCTCCCAATCCCCTCACTCTCTCTCCCACCCCTTCAATCCCTCTCTCCCCTCTCCCCCCTCCTTCAGTGGACCGTATCTTAACTAGAAACCAATCCAAAGAGAACTCGGAACCAATGAACACCAAAAAAAAATGGGCATAAAATATAACAAGGAAATAAGGGATGAGGCAGCAGCTAAAGAGATGGCTTTAGGTACTCAGCAACCAATGGACTCCTTTCTTGGGAAAAATATAGGAAACAATGAGAAAAAACAGCAAAGAGGGAAGGGCATCGCTCACCACCATACCAGTAAATAATGATAATGGTCTCTTGGAACTATCGTGGTTTGGGCACACCCTTCAAAGTAAATACAGCAAGAGACATACTAACAAAAGAAGTGTTCGACATTTTCATGATCTAGGAGACCAAAACAAGCAGTCAAGAATCTAGAAAATGATACAAAAGTTAAAAAATTATGAAGGAATAGTGCTAGAGGCAACAAGAGCATCAGGAGGAATATGTACATTATGGGAAAAAAGAAAATGGGAAATGAAAAGTCAAAAAATCAGCAAGCATTGGATCAAAATAGATTTAAAAGAACTTAGTACAAAAGAAATGTACAACATCATAAATATATATGCTCCAAACCATTACAAAAAAAAAAGAACAATGCTAGAATTCGATAAAAAAAGTATTAGCAGAAAGACAAAATGGAAAAATAGTTCTAGGAGGGGATCTAAACTTGGTAAGAAACATAGAAGAAAAATTTGGAGGGACTTATCATGCAGATCCATCAAGAGAAGCTCTGGAAGAAATAATGGAGCAACTGAATCTAATCGATATCCTACCAAGTAACAGGAAATACACACGGAGCAACAAAAGAGTGTGCAAGAGCAATATAAAGGAAATATTGGACATAATTTTAGTCCAAGAAAATATAGCAGTTGATTTCACCTTTGTGAAATCCAAAATTATTCATACAATAGCTTTGGACCACAAACTAGTAGGAATCAGTATGGGAAAGCTGGATAACCAAGGTCATCTTCTGTTCAGATATAATATGAGCTGGGATAACAATGAAGAATTTAGAAATCAAATTAAAGAGGGATGGGAAGATGGGCACGAAGCATTGCAGGGTCCTCTCATTATGTATGGGAAATAAAATTGAAAAATCTTAGGATGAGTCTAAAAAATGGCAATATTAGAAAAAAAGGAAAATAGAGCTACAAAAAAAGTGGACAGCATACAAAAAGAAAAGGAAAATAAAGAGGAGGAAAAATAGGATTATTTGCAAGAAAATGAATTATTTTGGGAAATATATAGGCAGAACAGAAAATAAGAAAAATAGATTAGATTGAAGTCTAGATGTTTATGGCTGAAAGCAGGGGATAAAAATATTGCCTTCTTTCATAATTCAATGAAAATCAGACATGCCAAAAATCAGATAAACCAAATTAAAGTGGATGGACAAGAAATTAAGGGAGTAGAGGAATTAAAAAAAGTAGCACATAACCATTTCAAAGAGTTATTAACAGCAAATGAACAACAAGCAGACAATGAGGATTTTTTACAACACATCCAAAAAAAAAAAAAGTGATGAACAAAACCTAGAAATTAACAAAGAAAATTCTGAAGAAGATGTGTTGGAAGTAATATGGGGTCTTCATCCTAATAAGGCTCCAGGGCCAGATGAATCACCTTCTATAGACGGCATTGGAATAACATCAAAAAAGACTTCATGAGAATGACAAAAAAAAAAATTCAAAAAAAAAAAAGGGAGGAAACACAAAATCTTCATATCTGGCCCTTATCCCTAAAGAATCCAACCCAACAACCTTCAATAGTTTTAGACCAATATCTCTTTTTAATTCCTCTTATCAAATTCGTACAAAAATTCTTGCAAATAGAATCAAGAGATTTCTTCCTAAACTAATCTTGGAAAATCAAGGCAACTTTGTCCACAATCGGCAAATAATAGACAATGTGATTATTGCCCACGAAGCAATCCATAGCAGCATTCAAAGGAATGAGAAAGGAAGTATTGTAAAGTTAGATATGGAAAACACCTTTGATAGAGACAGCCACAAATATTTAGCAGCAGCCCTTAAAAAGTTTGGATTTTCTCAAGAAATAATCGAAACCATACAAGCTTGCATCTCAACCCCTTGGATAGCTCCACTAATAAATGGAAGACCGAGAAAATTTTTTCAGAACTCAAGAGGGTTGAGACAAGGATGTCCTCTATCCCCTTTTCTGTATATTATCAGGGTTGAAACTTCAAGTGCAACATTAGAAAATCAAAGGAAAGAATAAAAAAATCACAGGAATTCAAATAGAAAAAGGTGTCAAAAATATAAATCATTCCCTATTTGATGATGACACTCTTTTACTAGGAGGGGTGTCAAGTATAATAGCAAGAATATTTTAAAAAGTCCTAGATGACTTTCTGCAGGCCTCCAGAGGGCTACTAAACAACTCAAAATGTAGAATATATGGCTAGAATACTCCTCCAGGAATAATGCAGAACATCTTACAAATTCTTGAAATCCCAATGCAAGAAAGATGGACGCATGTTACATACCTTGGACTCCCAATAATTGAGGAGAATGTAAAAGTGGAAGTATAGAGTAAACAAGTTGAAAAAATGAAGGACACAATCAAAAAATGGGGTATGATGTGGCTTAATATGGCCAGCAGGGTGATTATGGTCAAGGTACTACTATCATCCCTCCCAATATATCAGTATGTGATCATCTTGGCTCCGGAAAGCGCAGAAAAGCAAATGGAACTAATCATAAGAAGCTTTCTATGGCAGGGAGCAAAGTAAGAGGATAAAAAATTCAATCTGGTAGATTTGGATCAAGTCACACTTTCATATGAACAGGGAGGTCTCTCAATTCGCTTGCTAGACCTAATGAACACTACTTTAGGAATGAAAATAATATGGAGAATGATAGTCGGAAGGGAAAGTTGGTGGAAAAAATCCCTCGCCATGAAATATCTGGATCACTCCGGAACAAAGCTACTAACATACTTCATCCCTATTAGGCCTTGCACGCAAGTTTGGAAACTTGTAAAGAAGATAATTCCCCTAATTAAGAATCAAATTTCTAAAAATCCAGGGAATGGAAAATCTGTGGTATTTTGGGAGGATCAAATATTTGGAAAAGAACCCCTAAATCTTCAACGAGACCTACAAGGCTTACAAATTTGGATGGCCAAAAAAAGTTTTAACACCCTACATTCAATCTCAGCATGGGAACATAGAATTGGAATGAATAGCAAAACCCAATAATTCCAAAAAACTTAAAATGACAATGGGAGAGATTAAAGTACCACCTCAAAGGCACAGCACCCATAAACATTGAGGAGGAGGATGAATATGTGTGGGATCCAAATGGTGGAGCATACATGGTCAAAACAGGGTATAAATTCCTTCAAGAACAGCAAAATCAGCAGGAATGGAGCCTATGGAAAGTGATTTAGAAAATTGAATGCCTTCCTAAAATCAAAGCATTTTTATGGGCTCTCCTCAAAGGGAAAATTCTAATTTCGGATAACTTTCAAAAAAAAAGGAATTCAAGGTACATCTAAGTGTGTCATGTGTATGATAGAGGAAGAGTCAATTCAGCAAATTTTCTTGGATTTCAGGTTAGCTAGAGAATGTTGGAAGCAGATTACAAGCGTGCTGGATATTAATCTAAACTTCACAAACACTCTCTCAGATTTTCATAAAACATGGGAGAAGAACTATCCTTACTCAAAAAAAAATAAGGTTACAATAATCAGGATTTGGAAATGCCTCCCAGCAGTATTGTGTTGGAAGATCTGGCTAACTAGAAACAAAAGTATCTTCAAATATCAAAAGCCAAGAATAGGTAAAATTATTTCAAAAACATGGAGTTTAGTTTCATAAATTATAAACTCTAAAGGAATGTCAATCGTGGACCACAATAACCTTCAGCAAGAGGAGAGAGATTAGTTTGGTAAAGAAATGTTGGAAAACAATGGGAAATCATGACCAAAGAGAGCCCCTACAACAAGGAATTGGAAGCCAAGGATGAGCGAAAAATACCTAGAAGAATGGAGGAAAAATCAAAATAGTTTCAGTCTTTTTTCGATGGGGCTTCGAAAAACAATCCAGGAAAATCAGGAACAGGTGCAATGATCAGAGATCCGGATGGGAAAAATATTGCTTCATACGAATGGGGCCTAGGAGAAGCCACAAATAACAAAGCAGAAGCTTACAGACTTTTATTAGGCACAAGGATATTAAAAACACAAGCAATGGAAGATCCTATCATAATTGGTGATTCTGCAATCGTTGTTGAAGCAATGGTTAATGACAAAAATCCGAGTAACACTAATATCAACAGAATATATCAGAGGATTTGACTAAATTTAAAAGGATTGGGGAGGATCAGCTTCAAACATGTCTTGAGAGCTCATAATAAAGAGGTTGATATCCTTGCTAATAAGGCCACAGAAAGAGCAGTAGGAAGTGTAAAGGAAAACAGTGAAACTTATTATCTCTCCATCCCATAATCCACAACACTCATCATGATGAAAGAGGAAAGAAAAATGGGAAAAGGCATGAAAAAAATGGAAAAAAGCATGATCAAAATCAATCAAACAGGGAGAGTACACTAGCATACCACAAAGAATATTTGTTTATCTAAGAAAAAATCCAAAAATATCCAAATATCGCAAGCCAAGGATCACAAATATCCTCTTCACCTAAGTCGAGATGTTATATGTCATATCATGGTCAAGTTACATGAAACTAATGGGGTCAAAAACCATAGTCGAATGATCGCCCTCAACAATAGTACATACATATCAGTGAGCATGAACAAGCCCATTAATTTCAAGGCAAGCTTAAATATCGACGCAGTGAATGATAAAAAGGCAAAAGTATTCAGTTTCCTATGTCAAGCCAATAGTGAAGCAATCCCTCAGTCAGATTCTCTCATTAATATGGGTATCCGGTCATTATGTTGTGAGTTCAATGACGGCCCCTTAGTTATTCCTGAAATCCATCATACCAAAAATGCATCTGTTTCATATTACCAGCTCCCCTCTCTTAATAGCCCTTTATGTTTCCTTTCTTTGATGCAACGGAGTATTCACTATTGTCTCAGTATTATCAGGATATACTCCCTACATTACTCCCTTCTTTTGATCCCTTCATCTCTTTCAACACAGTGCCCTCATCAATCCATCATCTGCTTCACAACAGTGCCCTTTCTTTCTGTCACTCGTCAATCGCCTCATCTACTTCACCTCAGTGACCTCTCTACCAGTCATTCAGTTCCCGAAAAAGTTTTGGTGGATATTTCTCCAAGCAGGCAGTATAGCATTTTATCAAAGCAAGCCTAGTGTATATCTGTGTCATCAGGGGCACAGTTGGGTATTTGTGAAGCAATAGGCTAAAACAAATTGAATTTGCACATCATGAATAGAGGAGTAGAGAAAAATAACTTTAGCAAGAGTGCTCTCAAAAGGAATTAAAAAGCTACAAAAAACACAGTCACTCAGAGGATCACAATGGCCTCCAACCCAATATAAAGAGTTGAAAAGAATGAAAGTTACCCAACATGCAAGGAAAACATGTTCATGATTGAGAGGTTCAATCAAGCACTCAAGGATCTCAGGGCGAAAATGAAAACTGAGAATGAGTACAAACGGAGAGATATAGACAAGCAGAAAGCTGAAATACCAAAGCTAAAAGACAAATGCAAGCACCATGAGGAAGAGGTTGAATATATCAAGTCAATCAACCAGAGCCAGCAAGGGGAAACCTCCACTAAATAAAACAAGAAGCATCATCCTCAACAAGAGGAATCAGTTAACTAGTTTTGGTGAAATCATTTAAATTTAAATGTACTGCAAGTTTATTTTACTTCTAGGACAGCTTGTTCGACAATACGCTAATTCAGTCAATGAAATCCATAGAAACTTGGTTTCAAGTATAGATTTAGGGACTGCACTCCCATTTTCAACTCTATACTTGAATCAATTTCCTTCTGAATGTAACATGAGCTTTTCCCTCCCTTTTTTTGCAATATAATCAATACCCGATAATGTTATTAAAAAAATAAAAAATCAATCTTCACATACCATGATCTAGGTGTTTGTTTCAATCAATATAATTCTTGCTTTAACTTGCAAACAAAGTGCTCTTGACCCTTTTTAACAAACCCTTCTTGCTAAAAAAGATATACTTATTCTTTTAATTCCCCATCCAAGAAGGAAGCATTAGCATCTAGCTGATGTAGTTTCCCTTATGTTTTGTGGATAAAGAAATCATCAATCTAATTGTATTTAACTTAGATACATGTGCAAAATTTTCTTCATAATCAATTCCTTCTTTATGTAAGTATCCTTTTGTAACTAAACTAGCCCTATATTTATCTATACTTCCATCAACTTTAAATTTAGGTCTGAACAACCATTTGGATCTTATGGGTACCTTATTTTTCAGGAAATTTTATCAGTTCCCAGGTATGATAATTCATTATAGACATATTCTTCCTTCATTGCATTTCTCCACTCTATATGTTCATTAGCTTCTTTAAAATTTCAAAGGTTCTATGGCATTCATAAATTTAGTCATTAAGGCATAACTTTATTCATTAAGGCATAATCTTTAAATCTTACCGTTAGTTGAGCTTGACAAGACGACCTTCTTAGTACTTCATTGTTTTCATCTCTTTTCCTTCTTTGCGGTGAATCATATCTTCTTCTTGGTGTGTTGTGACAGTTAAAGGTTTCAATGTCACTAGATTCTTCCCCCTCTTTCTGTTCCTACGTATCATCAACTTCCTCTTTGAAATCATCATACTCACAAGGGAGATGCCATGCATCATACTTGTCATTCTTATGGCCTTCATGTGCAATCTCTTGAAATAATACATCTCTACTTGCAAATATTTTATGAATGTATGGATCAAACAACTTATAAGCTTTATGATCATAATAGTAACCTACGAAGATACACTTTCAGCTTTTACATCAAGTTTCCTCTTGTATTCTTTGGAAACATGAGAGAATGCTTTGATACTGAAATTTTTTAGGTGTCTTACTGCTTATAACCATACAATGCTTCAAAAGGAGCCTTATGATCCAAACATTTAGTTGGACTTTTGTTTTTCAAGTAAACAATAGTGTTAATAGCTTCGGCCCAAAAAGAATTGGTAATATTCTTACCTTTTAACATGCTTTGTGAACATTCTATCAGGTTTTGTTCTTCTTTTCATCTACTCCATTCTATTATGGAGTATATGGTACTGTGTATTATTATACAATTCCAAGGGATTTATAATATTTGATGAATTTATTTGAAATATATTTCCCCTTGATTTGATTGAAGAATTTTGATGTAATTTATTGTTTTCTTTATGTTGAAAAATATAACTAGGTTTGATCTTCATTAATGTATTTGAGTCATCTTGAAATGTACTTGTCAAAAGAATAAATAAATTAATTTTATTATTGTAACGATGAATTATTAAATCATGGGTTCCATGCTTGGGTCATCATTATATTAGTCAAAGTCCCATTGTGGTCTCCCATGATTAATATTGAGTTTATAGAGCCATTGTATATTCAAAGAGACCGTTCTTGGGATTTTGAATCATGTAAAAATGTTTAGCATTGAGTCAAATGTAATTTACGTATCCTCCACACCAAGTCAACCTAGAAGAGATCAAGTCGGCTTAAGGACATCAATTTGACCTTCCTTGAAACCTATAAATAGAAGCAAGTTGAATTCATTTGGAGCATCTCATCTCAAGCTAGTTTGATATCTCGAAGGAAGCCGAAGAAGTACAAAGTGGGTCTAAGGAACTCAAAGGAAGTATGAGTTGGGTGGTGCCTAAGGAGAAGAAGATAAATTAAAATTTGGTGCCTCTCTCTCTCTGTTTCATGCCCTAATTTAGGAGATCGAAGTATTCTAATTTTCACTGATGTCGAAAGTTTCATGATGCCAGAAGATGCATGATGTCAAAATCTTCCTGATGCAGGACACTGCTTGATGTCGAAAGCTACAACATAGTCGATGTTGTTGGAAAATAGGTCAAATATCTAGGAGGCTAACGTGGTGTGGAGGTAAGGTTTGGTATTTTTATAGGGTGAAGAGTCTCAAAGAATACTATTGAAATGAAGAGAATTTTGACTAGGTGTTCCCCTCGAGGGGGATTTTTCCCTAGCATAGTGCCTATATCTAGTGTCCATTGTTTTATGTGCTTTTGCTTTGGTAATTTCTTGATGAACTAAAGAAAGAATATATAAAGAAAACTTAACAATAATTCAAGAACATCACAAGTAATTATTAAGTATAATAACATATTTCTACATTTCTGATTTTCTAACATGGTATTAGAGCTTTGGTGAAGAAAGAAGAAAAAGGCAGTCTCAAGCACTTAATTAAGGAATCATTCAAAAGGGTTATTCAAGGAAATAATTTATCATCTTGTAATACAATGTATAAAACAATTAAGGGATAAAGAAAACTTGAAGGAGCCTCTAACTAGAGGTCTTGGAAAAAGAGGATTGACTTCATCCTTGAAAAGAACGAAGTTCTAGAATTGGTTAAAGGAAAAGTAGACTCCAATGATTATGAAAAAAATAAAAAGTAAAGTTCAGGGAACTAGAATTGGTGGCCATGACTCTAATTTTAGAATGAATAAAGGACAACCTTGTCCCACAGCCAACATAAATCATGATCAGGAAATGTATGAATCCTTGTCAAAATTATTCATTATTAAGAACATTGGTCAAGTAGTAAGTTTGAAGAATAAGCTAAGGACCACAAAGATGAATAAAGAAGACACAATGGCCTCCCTCTTTGTGAAGATAGCATCAAGCAGGGATGATCTTTTGGCCATTGATGAAATCATTCCAGAAAAATAACTCATGATAACTGCTCTATTGGGATTGCCACCTTCTTGGGGTACATTTGCAATGGGACTTAACAGTTGGAAGGAAGCTCCCACTTTTGAAGAACTATGGACTGCTTGTAGTCACGAAGAATTAAGGATCTCATTAGTTTCCAATTATGGAGATGTTCAAATGCCTACATTTCTCAACATAAATCAAAGAAATCGAAAGGACCAAGGAAGAAAGTTGACATGTCCAAAATAGAATGATATCAATGCCATTAGAAGGATCACTACAAAAGTGACTATCTCGACAACCCAAGAAATAATAAGAGAGAAAGATATCATGCTAACATTAATGAAGAAGAATATCCAGAGAAATATAAACCCGAAGAATATAGCATAAGGGACTTGCATTACTAAGTCCTTTGTTTTTAGACTTAGATGTTCTATTTTGTATTTTTGATGTTTTAAAATCTATAGGCTTTAACATGCTTTTGGAATATACATTTTTCTTTTGTTTTATAAGTTTATAGGTATCCATCAAAAGCTTTGGATGGAGCCCCCAACATCTCCCAAAGAGAAGTATCTATTTTCCTTTCAATATTTGGTTTCATGTAATTATTTAAGTTTTGATTATATTAATATTAATCACCATTCTCCCTCTATTATCTTGATTAGGAAAACATGTGTTATATCCTCAAGGAGTTTGAAGAGAGTCACCCAAAATAAGGAAAACATCTACTATATCCTCAAGGATTTTGTTGAGAGTCACCCAAGATAAGTAAAACATATGCTATATCCTCAAGGAGTTTGAATATAGTCACCGAAGATAAGGTTTGTCAAGAAACAAAGGTATGAACTACAAAACATAGATTTCTTTATATTAAATGTTTATTCATCTGAGAATATATTACTAGCATTGTTATGTATGGATATATTGAATCATAATGATTCTTGTTTTGGGTGATTCATCACTTGATAAATCTACCCCACTCATATTCTTAATTGATTCTAGACAGATTCTTTAGAAAACCCTAGGAGGGAGAGAGGCCTTATAGGCCTGCGATGAGAGGAGGAAGGCCTAATAAGGCCACGACAAGGAAAAGAAGGCCCCTATAATGTTGTTCTCTAGGGATTAGAGGCCCTAAGGGCCTATGTCTCAAGGTTTTGAAGCCACAAGTGGAAACATCATGGGAGAAGAGCCCACCACTCAAGGAAATAAGGCCTTAGGTCCTATGGAATAGTAGAAAATGTAACTCTGTTCGATCTTCAATAATGTACTTGAGTAATTATGAAATTTAATTGTCAAAATAATAAAGAAAATATTTTTTATTATTGTAACAATGACTTATTAAAGCATGGGTTTCATGCTTGGGTCATCATTATATTAGTCAAAGTCCCTAGAGAGACCCTTCTTTGGCTTTTCAATCATGTAAAAAGGTTTAGTATTGATTCAAAAGTAATTTATTTACCCTCCTATTGTAGCAGCTACAACCACCCTCCAAAATTTTGCCTTAGCCTATTTTGGAGCCTCCCTACCAACCTTACGCAGCACTTTGTCTTGCTTCGTCAAGTACTCAAGCTTCAAGTGTCTTCCTCGCTCAAAGGTAGCCTGTCGATCACAGTCAATCCATTCCCCTCACAAGTTGCTCACCCAGACTTGGTCAAACTGCAGGATAAGAAGCTTCCCCTTGAAAATTGTGTATTTCTAGAGGACAACCAGCCTTCCCTCCAGAAATTATGCAATCCTCTCTGGAATCCTGTTGGGCCCCAGGATTGCACAATCCTGCCAGCCAACACTCCGAATAGGATTAGTGCAAATTTCCCCAACAAGGTTGTTCAGCCCAGGATTTGCGCAAATCTAGGTAGTAGTTAGTTGCTCTACCGAAAAATTGTCCAAACATCCTAGGCAGTCAGCCCAGCTCCCAGCCAGAATGCACATTTTTCCCAAGCAGTTAAGCAACTACATGCATGGGTAGTCTGGTTGACTAGTTGGACCAGGGACTGAGCAAACTTGACTTGCATGCATGCACGAACTTCTCTTCTCAGAATAGAAAGAGACAACATGCAAAATGCATCCCATGATTCAAGGACCTATTTTTAGCAATCAACAGTTACATGCAAAGTTGTTTTAGAAGCTTCCCTCCTAGTGTCGCTCTTTCCTAGATTTGTGGCATGCACATCATGAGACCAAACTTATTTATTCGATACATTAGAGCTCATTCATTCACATCAATATTGGAGCTCTGACATCCCACAACACATCCAGGACCCTTCGACACATCTGACTCAGCTATTCACAGGTAAGTGGCCTCAACTTGTCTTTTTAAGCATTTCTGTCACTTTTTGTGTATTCACTTGTGTGAGTGTTGTTCGCTTGATTTCTTTGAACGCCAACGGTTGTTTACATGTATTCTATCTTGTCTAGCTTTGTTTTGGTTTTTGTTGTTATCTCACTGTTGTTTCATGCATGAAACTATTTTGCACGGACATTCGGCCAACCAGCAAATTGCCTCACCCACATGCATGTTGATCTGTTTGTTGGATATTTTATTCATGTTTTGTATGCATTGTTAATAACTTCTGCTATCACTTAGTGTCACCATGCATTCACCATCTTTCTTGCTTTCATTTGTCGTCAACGAGTCGAGCCAACTTTGGCCCGGACTTTGCCTTCACCAAGGTTGCATTGCGCAATCTGGGGAAGGAAGGCCCACCTTCCTCTCCAGAATTGTGCATTCCTTCCTAGCACTAGCCTCCAGGACTATTTTACACATTATTGGAGGACAGTGGCTACTTGGCACAAGAAATTACGCAAATATGTCCCTCGGCCAGCAATCCTTCCCAGCTGGAATTGCATATTGCACATTCCCGGCAGCCAGCTACCTAACTGGATTGCACATTTTGCAGATCCAGAAGCTAGACCTTCCTCCAAGACAGCCCAAACTTCCTTTTGTGTAGTTCTAGCAACCAGCCACCCAGCCTCCCAATAAAATTCACGTAATCTTGCTCCCCGGCTTCCCAATTATGTATTGTCTCATTTCCCAAATTTGCTTTGTTTTCACTGACATATCTCTTGCCATGCATGTTTATTGTTTCCAGATCTTTCAGGTGTTCATCTATCTCAATGGCTTCCAAGAGAACAGGGTCTTAGGACACTGCTGGTATTGCAACTAGAGCAACAACTGAACAAATGTCCTCTAGTCTATCGATCTATAAAGACACAAAGTTGTATCTGGACAAGGACATCAAACTGAAGTGGCAAGAGGTTATTGAAACATTTTCAAGGACTTTTGGGGAAGACCTCGAAGACCGTCAGGTGTACGTGAACATTCACAAGTCTGGCTTGTACCGGATTGCATGTAGATACCCCACGTTCCCATGCACAGACATGATTCACTAGAAGGTCTCTCACACTGACCTCGAGACGATGACCCTGAGCAATTTTAGTGGGACAAAGCTTCCAACCTTCTAGGCACGATATTACAATGAGATGTATCAGATGTCAGAGCCCATGACTGTCATGACTCCTCCATTTAGCTTGCCCAACAGCAAAGCTCACTCTATATATATTATGAAGGATTGGGTAAAGGACCCATCTCTTTTAAGGATGACACCCAACAAGATATACAAGACGAAGATATTGAGGAAGGCGTACCAGTACTTGGTCATATTTTCATGTCGACTGTGTGGCCAAGCAAGCACTGAGACCTTCCTTGAGAGTTGGGTGATCGCACTAGAACAATTGGCTAGAGAAGGAAGACCATGAAACTCATTCGGCATACTGTCTCATCAGTTGAAGGAACAAGTCACGAAGGCTTGACAGTCACTCGAAGGCATGTGTGCAGAGATTTACATGTCTGCGTACATTCTAGATGTAGTTTGTGCCCGACATGAGTTCCCGGGCTTGAAGTGGGCATGATCATCGACGGAGACTGTTGTGAACACGTATTTCAAGTTATGGTCTGAATGCAACTTCAAAGGAGTAATCATACATCTTTCCAACCATTTTTTCACCCTAGTGTATAGGTTGATATTCGAATAGGATCCACCCTGCATGTCAAAGGAAGCGATGAAGGCATTGTTAGGCATTGCAGATTGGTATGCCTCACCATCCAGCACTTTCATTTGAATGTTCAGTGCAGAGAAGCCTCTGCATGTTCTACCAAAGTTTGCATTGGACGTACTTGTCATGAAAGAAGTAGTGTATCACATCTCGGTAGGATTGACAGCTAGACTACAGCGGAAGAAGAAGGCACCTTGGCCAGCCCTTCAGTTGCAAATTGGGTTATATGAGATTAGGAGTATCAAGTAAGTGGATGTCAAAGCAGAACAGATGAAGAAGTACCCATTCGACCTTCCAAGATTCAACTCGTATGACCCACATTGCATTGTGAAGGATCATTGTGTGAGAGTTCAATTCAATTAGATCCATGACACATGTCATTGGGTCGAGGAGGACTCATGGAGGTATTTTTACAATTCCTCCAGACCCAATGAATAGGTCAGCTTCATCGTAGAGTTGTTAACAAAGAAACATGAAGCAACATCACAGAGAGCACCAGCAGTAGCAACAACAGCAAAGGCACCAGAGACAAGCATAGATGTGTGCGACAAATGGAAGAGGAATATTGTCAACGACATGGAGGAGGAGCAAAGTTGCAAGTTTTGAGCAAATTCACTTGTAGAACAAGCACCTATGGCTATTCAAGAAAAGAGGCAGCAGTGCAACAACCACATCGCACGAAGTCAAAGGGATAAGAAGAGAATGGAAGAAGCAGAGGAGCTACATGATCTGAGGGAGCAACTCCAAAGAGAACAAGAGTTGCGCCAACAGGAGAAGGAAGCGCGGCATAAACAAATACAACAAGGGGCAAATCATGTGCAGACAGATGAAGCAGCACCCATACAAGTAGTTGATTCTTTTGAACAGTTGGAATCCGGTGAACAGGGTGAACCCTCACAGGGGCAAGACTTTGCCCGTGATATAGAACAGGATCTTGAATAGTTAGATGCAGACATGGAGCAACGGGAGCTGGAACAGGACAATGACCTCATGCCTCACCACAAAGAGGTCAAATCACCTGCTTCAATGCATCTAGATGATGAACAAGTCTCGAATAACCAAGGAGGCACTAAGATCCTTAGTGGTCATCTAGAAGCAGAGGTGCACAACATCTTTTTTGATGAATCTCACCACAGATTTGTGTAGTCCCACAGAGTACCGACTCCAGAGGACCAAACATCCCCTACGGAAGTTGAAGAACAAGTGATCGTGACTGATGTGCACAAGAATCCAGATGCTTTGGTCGATGCAACTAGATGCCAAAGCCACTAGCTCAAGTGTTAATTTCCTCATAGTTGAGAATGAGCGAATGGTGAAGGAACTACAAATGGCTAAGCAGGGAGGAGACTTGGTGACAATGCCTGCCCGAGCTAAACTAAAGAAGGAAATACTAGATGAAGTATTGTCCTTGGATACAATTATGCGAGAATTGTACTCCAAGTTTGGTATTGTGCACCAAGCAGTTTTCCATCTCCATGGATGGCAGCATCGGTGTGCGAGAAGAGTATGCATCTTGAAGAACATACATTCTATTTTTTATAACATGCAAGCATGGATGATAAAGTACAAGGGAGCCCCACTTCACTTTCCAAAGATGATGAGGGACAATGCAGTCGAGTTGCAAACACGTATCCAAATTCAAATCTAGAACTATGAGCACCTACTGAAACTCATCACTAGCACACAGACTTCCCATGCACGAGTATTCAAGAGCATGGATGTTGTGGTGCACACACATGTGATCCCATCACTTGGGACTCTCACCTAGGAAAAGACCAAGAAGTAGGTCCAACAGGAGCTTGACTCGTACTTCAATGAGTTAATGCGCAATGCCACTAGCCCATACTTGCCTATTAGTGCAAACATCATGTGCAAGTATGTTCTTGGTCTGGCCACATTAAAGACAATGATGCGCATGCTTTCAGACGAGTTGGATAGAGGATCCCAAGCAGTGTACCTGGATGCTATGGAGGCAAGGTTCAGGTTCCAGACAAATGTCACAGTAGAACACACGGACACTATCAAAGACTACCAATCTTGGAATCAATAAGTTACTATTGATCAGCACGAGGATGTCGAGCAGTTGGACTTCTATAGTTATCTAAGTCAAAATGATGTCTAGTTTTTTTTGTTCAAGCCATTTTTCACATGGGTACATGTGCATTCTAATTTTGAGTCATGTCAAGTGTAAGTCAATTGTCAAGAGTGGATGTAACAGTCATAGAGTAGGTGAAGAGTCATGCAGGTAGTAGAATGATCACAAAGGGGAATGTCAAGGGTCACCCCACCCTTTTCTATAAATATTCCCTCATAACTCATTGTACAGGATTTTGGTCAGCCAAGCTTTTGATAAGACTATCTTGGATAGATCTTGGACAGTATTGTAACGCGCCTTGGCTTCTCCACTACATGGAGCTAGTTCATCTCTTTGGAGGAGCAGGCAGATGTGGTTGTAACATTCCACTTTTGGGGCTAGTAGGTTTACATGGATGTATTGTATGGTTGTGGCTTACACTTCTTTATATAATAAGAGCCAACACATTTTCATGCATATGTTGTTATTGTAGTTGGACCGTTTGGTTGCCTTAATGATATATGTTGTTTAACTTACGTATTTGTGTATGAATTGATTTGTATGCAAATATATGAATCTTGTTGTTAATATGTTGTATATGTTGTTAATGTTGTCTCGTCTATCTCAACTGCTCTGCTGGACATCAGACAGACTTTTCACATGAACCTTGTTGTAACAAACGTTGCACTCATATCAGACTGATCCATGAGTGTTATACGTGTTATCTTACCTTGTATGAAATGATTGTCACATCCCAGTGGACAGCTCCACTAGAATCTGTGCATGTCTTTTTGTGTTGTGTGTTCCTATCTGAGTTGGGAATGATCCCTTTCAACCTGGAACTCACTTTCACCCTCATCTCCCCTTGATGTGTTAGAACCTATCATACACCTTCCTTGAATCACTGCATCAGTCACACCCTTGCTACTGACAGAGTTATCTTACTTGCCTCTATGCGACATCACGGTCAAGGCATTACCTTACAACCCACTGTTGGGACTCCTACACCAAATGGTCAGAGGTCTAAATGGGACTTCTTACTAAGGAGATCCCCTTGACATGTTGGCGGGTCCAACACATCAACATTTCTAAAGCTAGAAGGATGGCCAGACGACAAGCTGTGTCCTCTCATCCAGTTTTGAACTTTGCATATCTTTCATGGAGTCTTGCACTCTTCTTCCCCTGAGATGTTTTTTGAATCGTGAATATGTCTCCATCTCGGGGAAGCTTTTCAATCTCTTATCCACTTTCACGTATTACGGTGAAGGCGAAGTGGCATGGCCTGAGCACTTACATAACTTTCTTTCCATGATTCATGAGGAAGATGAGTTTTCTGACGAACAGGTCAGTTTGCTGCTTACATACACACTTCGTAAATCTCCATTTCATTGGGTTCTCAGCCTACTAGCTAACACTGTGCATTCATTTGAGTAATTTTTTTTTATCTTATTGAAGACACGTCCTATAATTTTGATCCATACCATCTTGACCGGAAAATTTTACAGCAACGGAGGGCTCTGCATGAATCCATTATTGATTTTTGGCAGTGCTTCCGTGACTTTTAGTTTCAAGCTCTGAGGAGCCAAATGAAATTTTCTTTATCATTGGGACTGATTCGAGTATTACTTTAAGAAATATGCCCATCCTAAGAGAAAACTTGAGATCAAGCCTCTCTCAACATTCTTCATTGATGGAGCTATGCAATCTCATGTGGAAGCGGGCACTGTCTCAACGGACCATCTACCTCCCTCTCATTCAACAGCTCCACCATCGCCTTGTGATGTTGAGGATCATGCTTGTACACCTGTTCAACCTTCACAATCTCCCAACATGACTCCACTCAATTTTCGTGCAAATTTGGTTGTGAGTCCTTTGAGTTCTCATATTCATTCTTTTCTTCAACCTCTGCCTTTGCACTCGGGTGTTCCTCCAAATGATGTTGTCTTGTGTTCGTCCTGTTATCACTCAGGTTGTCCCTAGGATCCTTATAGGGATACGACCGAGGTAACCACAAACCAATCTTTGGATTGCAGGTTCTAGCCCACCTGCAATCAGAGAGGGCTCTCTCTTTAGTGATTCAACTTTTGTTGATGATGTTAGGCTAACTGTTGGCTCAAGGGTGTTTTGTTTGTGTTTGGATGGAAGGTAGGATTCTCAGGCAAAGAGGCAAAGTAAGGTGTGATAAGTTTCAAACCATTGGGCGTGGAGCCATGGATTGAGGCTTGCTATTGCGTTTTCTTGGTCACAAGGGGATTATGGAGCGGGATAGCCACACAGAATACAATTATCAATCTACTGAAAGGATGGAATGAAAATCAGGGATGAAAGGCAAAGGAGAATCCTTTCATCATGCTGAAAAGGAGGAGAAATGGGTGAATGGGGATCTAGGAGCAGTTAAGAATTCCTAAACATTCATTCATATGTGAAAGAAATGGCGTAAACAAGATCATTTAAGTATACATGCTCATAGCTATCTCTGATGAAAACATAGAAAATTGCAGAGAACTTAAGGTGTAGTGAAACAAATCTTAAGCTATTCTTTTTTCCTGCAACTCAGAAAGCGGAACGGTGGTAAAAAATGAAAATTAACAGAGGAGAGAAACACTTAATGAATCATGTAGAAGCACAGGAATTCCGTAATCATTCCTTGACCAATGGAACACATCAGGTAGTTTCGCAATCCATGCTTTCAGTAATCTTTGATTATGGAAAATATGACAGTTATAGTGTGGGTCTCTGCTCAGAGACAATGATGGGAAGAAAACTAACCAACCTACTAAAAACCAACCAACCCCTCACTACATTGTTCAAGGTGGTATATATAAGCAAAATATCGGAAAGACATTCATTACAATTGACCTAGACAGGTCTGCTAGAAAAACTCTTCAAAAATCTAAGTGTTGCTGAAATTAAATGCAGGTGAATCCTTTTGGCTACGTTGGCGGTAGTTGGATCATAAAAGACTACAATGTGGCCCTTGGAGGCTTGATGCAGTGTTGCTGGAATGATTGTTCTTCGGGAACTGTAGTTCTGCTCTGGTGTGAGTTAAATGTGCAATGATTATGATTTGAGGGCTTCGAGTGGCTTCGCCCTCTTTCTGTGACTTAGCTGGAAGGTATTAAATGTTCTCCTGCTTTGGGCCGCTGCTTAAGATTTTCACTGATACTCTTTGCGGCTACATTGATGGCTTCCGCTGTCTACTGATATTCTTTGACACGCTTGATATCTGATGATTTGATCTGATACACTTTAAACTCTGTCATTGATCTTCTGTTGTCTTTAAACTGGATCCATTTGGCACGATAGGGCGATTTTATGGATTTTCAGCACAGAACGGGCCAAGGAATCAAAAGATTCCCCAAAACGGCCTATTTCCCATAATCGCGCATAGAAAACTGCCTCTGTTTCTTGTTCTGGAGCTCCGAAGTGCAATTTCTCTTCCTGCGTGAATTTTTGGTTTTTTGGCTGCTGACGTCAGAAGTACGGCAGATGACGTCAGCCTGCGGTGGGTCCTTGGTACAAACATGTCATGGTGAGATGTTGATGCTGAAGGCGATGCGATGAACTTCTCCGATGCGATCGCAATATCGCATCGGCGGGGAACGGAAGGGTGGTTCAATTGGACGTTTGGCGCTTGTAACTGCCGATCACCAATATCGCGATATCACATTGGGTGGTGACGGATGGGTCAAAACTTGCATGGAGAAGAAACTGCGATCTTTCGATGCGATCTGGCTTTCAAGGGTCTGCGGAGTGTTTAAGGAAGTCAGCAAGGGTTTGCTGCGATCGAAAGAAGTAAGTGGGTGCGAAAGGCGTTTGAGGCTTCGGAAGGGGTCCGATCACCTAAGAGGGATTTGCATTGTATTTGGAAGATGGTTTGAAGGGTAAGGGTTCTTGCTAAGTTTCAGGTAAACTGAGCAATTCCCAGGGGTACTTATGGTTATTTTTCAACCAGGGGGAGGGATATTTATATAGGGGATGATTTACATAGTTTTATTAGGGGGATGGGGAAAATATAGGGAGCTAAATAATAATGTTAGTGGTTAATATGGAGATGGTAAGAAAGCGCTAAGTTCAGGAGAGCTTAGGCTGTTACAAGGGGATAGAATCATTCTTCATAAAGAGTATGGAACGACTTTGAGTAAAGCATATATTTACTCAAGCAACTGCTATGAAAATGATGAAACTTAAGAGGTATCAAGCAGATCTTGACCTCTTTTGGGGAAGTTAGTTAATGATTTGGGGAAAAATGAAGAAAGGGAGTTAGTTATACCATGTTTTTTGAGCTTCTCCCATAGAACTTCCTGCTGATTGTGTCCTGAGTAAAGATGGCGTTTGGAAATCTGGAACTGATCAGCAATTAAGATTCAGCAACCTCAAAACTACCTACCCAGCCTACTTACCTGACATTTTTTCTTCTTTTGTTTTGGGTGCACTTAGACTTGCAAACCCATCATTCTCTTTTTCTTTCCATGCTTTCCTATCTACAGACTACCCTTATTTCATCCAAGGGCCCAGATTAAACTGTTGGGCTCCTCTGCTTCTCTACCTATCTAAGAATCTGCCAAGATTAAGCTGTTTGGACAGATTTACATTCTCTATATTCTAAAACAGGAAATTTAAACCTAGGGAGACCAAGATTAAACTGTTTGGACCTCCCTTTAACTGGAATTTGGCGATACCGGGATAACTTCTCAAAAATTTGGAAGGCAATTAAATGGACTCTGATTAGCCTTCTCCACTTGGAGACTGTTTAAGCAAATATGGAGCATTGCAGCAAGAAAAGTATGACATATTTGGCCTGTAAAACTGCCAATCATGAAATATGAGTAACCTGCGAGGCTAATAGTGGCTCCACTTGGGGATGGTCTCTCCTTGTGAGAAGCCAAGAATAGTAGGTCAGAATGCCTTTGTCTTTAGTTGTTGTTGTTTTCTGCAAAATTGTCTTCTTCGGCTGCCTTATTAATCCTACCTACCTACCCTAACCAACACTTACTTTGCTGTTAGGTGAGATAAAATAACCAGTGCAACCACTTAAGCAACTAAAACACAAGATGAATTCGCTGACTGATGGTCTTTGAACTTAAAAGCATCATTCGGTCATGTGCCCACATAATCAAAGTTGTGGCACAAAACTGTTGTTGTTGATGTATTTGGTTTTCACTGAGAAAGCACGCTAAAGAATTTGCATCAAGAAGAAGTTCCATGTTGTCTGCAATAGGATCAATAAAAACATTATGTGGGAGAATTTCTTCCGGGTCTTCTAGGTCGGGTGGGACAATTGCATCTTCGGTAATAAGCTTCGCAACTGATCCTACAGTCTCTGTCTTGAAAATAGAATCATACAGAATCTGTAAGTCAGTAGGTAGCGCTATTTCCCCCTGAGTTAGGGAAGGGAGACTTCAACATGATTCTGGGTGTTCTTGGTCAGATGGAACAACTGCTTCTTTGGTAATAAGACTAGCAGCTACTCCTTCTGTCTTTGCCTTGAAAATAGAATCATACAGAATCTGTAAGTCAGCAAGTAGCGCTATTTCCCCCTGAGTTAGGGAAGGGAGACTTCGGCATGATTCTGGGTCTTCTTGGTCAGATGGAGCAGTTGCATCTTTGGTAATAAGCCTAGCAGCTAATCCTTCTGTCTTTGCATTGAAACCTAGATCATACTCAATCTGTAATTCAGGAGATAGCACTATTTCCCTGTGGACTGGGGGAGGAAGATTTTGGTAAAATTCTTTAGGGTCGCGAAAATTATATGATTGTATCTGAGCTTCCAAGAGTTCAATTTCATTCTCATATCTTTCAACAACTAACTCAAGGAAAATTTTATTGGGGTGGCCTGCTGTTTTTAACAACACCGCTCTGAAAAATTCTTCATTAAGCTCAAATTCTGATAGAATTTTCCTATATTCATCTAAAGCTTCATCAAATGGAAGATCTTCCCAGAATTCGGTCATTCTGTCTCACCTTTAATGCTTTTGGCATATGGACTTATTTGGCTTTAAAATTTGTTCGTTCCTCAGTGGAGCCTTTGATTGAAATTGAAGTGGAGTCGCGAGGTGGATGCCTAGACTTTGAAATGTCTGACCTCTGTCCACCATCAGAGATCAGAGCTAAACATGAATAGCTCTGAAGAAAAGGAGCACTTTCTCTAGGAAGTGGGGTTTACAGAAATGAACAAAGCGCTTGAATCCCCAGTGGAGAACACAGGTTTAGGTCGACCGAGACTTTCACAAGTTGGTTTCTTCCTCTGTAGAGCTGCAGACTGGTTTGATGAATTTATCTGAGGAGGTCCCCAGTGGAGTCGCCATTATGTTATCACTCAGGTTGTCCCTAGGCTCCTTATAGGGATACGACCGAGGTAACCACAAACCAATCTTTGGATTGCTGGTTCTAGCCCACCTGCAATCAGAGAGGGCACTCTCTTTAGTGATTCAACTTTTGTTGATGATGTTAGGCTAGCTGTTGGCTCAAGGGTGTTTTGTTTGTGTTTGGATGGAAGGTAGGATTCTCAGGCAAAGAGGCAAAGTAAGGTGTGATAAGTTTCAAACCATTGGGCGTGGAGTCATGGATTAAGGCTTGCTATTGCGTTTTCTTGGTCACAAGGGGATTATGGAGCGGGATAGCCACACAGGATACAATTATCAATCTACTGAAAGGATGGAATGAAAATCAGGGATGAAAGGAAAAGGAGAATCATTTCATCATGCTGAAAAGGAGGAGAAATGGGTGAATGGGGATCTAGGAGCAGTTAAGAATTCCTAAACATTCATTCATATGTGAAAGAAACATCGTAAACAAGATCATTTAAGTATACATGCTCATAGCTATCTCTGATGAAAACATAGAAAAGTGCAGAAATTGAACTTAAGGTGTAGTGAAACAAATCTTAATCTATTCTTTTTTCCTGCAACTCAGAAAGCGGAACGATGGTAAAAAATGAAAATTAACAGAGGAGAGGAACACTTATTGAATCATGTAGAAGCACAGGAATTCCGTAATCATTCCTTGACAAATGGAACACATCAGGTAGTTTCGCAATCCATGCTTTAAGCAATCTTTGATTATGGAAAATATGACAGTTATAGTGCGGGTCTCTGCTCGGAGACAATGCTGGGAAGCAAACTAAACAACCTAATAACAACCAACCAACCCCTCACTACATTGTTCAGGGTGGTATATATAAGCAAAATATCAGAAAGACATTCATTACAATTGACCTAGATAGGTCTGCTAGAAAAACTCTTCAAAAATCTAAGTGTTGCTGGAATTAAATGCAGGTGAATCCTTTTGGCTGCGCTGGGGGCAGCTGGATCAGAAAAGACTACAATGTGGCCCTTGGAGGCTTGATGCAGTGTTGCTGGAATGATTGTGCTTCGGGAACTGTAGTTCTGCTCTGGTGTGAGTTAAATGTGCAATGATTATGATTTGAGGGCTTTGAGTGGCTTCACCCTCTTTCTGTGACTTAGCTGGAAGGTATTAAATGTTCTCCTGCTTTGGGCCGCTGCTTAAGATTTTCACTGATACTCTTTACCGCTACATTGATGGCTTCCGCCGCTTACTGATATTCTTTGACACGCTTGATATCTGATGATTTGATCTGATACACTTTAAACTCTGTCATTGATCTTCTGTTGTCTTTAAACCGGATCCATTTGGCACAATAGGGCGATTTTCTGGCTTTTCGGCACAGAACGGGCCAAGGAATCAAAAGATTCCCCCAAGATTCCCCAAAACAGCCTATTTCCCGTAATCGCGCATCGAAAATTGCCTCTGTTTCTTGTTCTGGAGCTCCGAAGTGCGATTTCTCTTCCTGCGCGAATTTTTGGTTTTCTGGCTGCTGACGTCAGCATGACGTCAGCAGTACGGCGGATGACGTCAGCCTGCGGTGGGTCCCTGGTACAGACATGTCATGGCGAGGTGCTGATGCTGAAGGTGATGCGATGAACTTCTCCGATGCGATCGCAATATCGCATCGGCGGGGAACGAAAGGGTGGTTCAATTGGACGTTTGGCGCTTACGACCGCCGATCACCGATATCGCGATATCGCGTCGGGTGGTGACGGATGGGTCAAAACTTGCATGGAGAAGAAACTGCGATCTTGCGATGCGATCAGGCTTTCAAGGGTCTGCGGAGTGTTTAAGGAAGTCAGCAAGGGTTTGCTGCGATCGGAAGAAGTAAGTGGGTGCGAAAGGCGTTTGAGGCTTCAGAAGGGGTCCGATCACCTCAGAGGGATTTGCATTGTATTTGGAAGATGGTTTGAAGGGTAAGGGTTCTTGCTAAGTTTCAGGTAAACTGAGCAATTCCCAGGGGTACTTATGGTTATTTTTCAACCAGGGGGAGGGATATTTATATAGGGGATGATTTACATAGTTTTATTAGGGGGATGGGGAAAATATAGGGAGCTAAATAATAATGTTAGTGGTTAATATGGAGATGGTAAGAAAGCGCTAAGTTCAGGAGAGCTTAGGCTGTTACAAGGGGATAGAATCGTTCTTCAGAGAGAGTATGGAACGACTTTGAGTAAAGCAGATCTTTACTCAAGCAACTGCTATGAAAACGATGAAACTTAAGAGGTATCAAGCAGATCTTGACCTCTTTTGGGGAAGTTAGTTAATGATTTGGGGAAAAATGAAGAAAGGGAGTTAGTTATACCATGTTTTTTGAGCTTCTCGCATAGAACTACCTACTGATTGTGTCCTGAGTAAAGATGGTGTTTGGAAATCTGGAACTGATCAGCAATTAAGATTCAGCAACCTCAAAACTACCTACCCAGCCTACTTACCTAACATTTTTTCTTCTTTTGTTTTGGGTGCACTTAGACTTGCAAACCCATCATTCTCTTTTTCTTTTCATGCTTTCCTATCTACAAACTACCCTTATTTCATCCGAGGGCCCAGATTAAACTGTTGGGCTCCTCTGCTTCTCTACCTATCTAAGAATCTGCCAAGATTAAGCTGTTTGGACAGATTTACATTCTCTATATTCTAAAATAGGAAATTTAAACCTAGGGAGACCAATATTAAACTGTTTAGACCTCCCTTTAACTGGAAGTTGGTGATACCGGGATAACTTCTCAAAAATTTGGAAGGCCTTCTTCACTTGGAGACTGTTTAAGCAAATATGGAGCATTGCAACAAGCAAAGTATGACATATTTGGCCTGTAAAACTGCCAATCATGAAATATGAGTAACCTGCTGTAGTAGGAGGCTAACACGTCCATTCCAAACTCCTCACTTGTTGTGAATGAGGAACAAACCACTGACGAAGTTTGTGTTGCACAACCAACATGCGACGTCATTCATGAAGAGTATGAGTGGGATCTTGAGCATCAACACTGGGCGAAAGATTACTCCCTTCCATCCGAGCCCCCTCCGTTCTTTCCTGACCTCTTTGGTGAGCCAGCCATCCACGATTTTGCATGTGTGTCTTCATCCACAGATGCACCCATTGTTGATCACTTGCGGGACTCACTGGATGTTAGTCCATCACTCAACAATGAAGAGGATGAATTATTCATTGAAAATCCACTTGATCCTTCATCTATCTTTTCTGGAAACACAGAGGATGATTTGGTTTGCTTTTCATCTACCCCTCTATTTAATTCATCTGATCATGAGGATGCCAAAGAATTCATTGATTTTTTCAATCGTGGTTGTCGTGATCCATTTGCTTCCAATTTTTATCATGATCTTGAATCTGTCGCAATTGATATTTTGAAGCCACCGGTGTTTGAAAATCTACCTGATGATGAAGTTGAGACACCCAATACTGTCAAGGCAATTCAGCTCGAGCTGATGGTTATGTCAGGCCCTCGCTCTCTTTGGGTTAGTCCCACTTCTGATAATGAAATTTTTCAATCACCCAAGGCTCACCATCACTCATCTGTATGCATTGAAGACCCATCTCACACATAGATCACACTTCCTCCACTCGGTTTGCATGATCCCATTTCTCATGCATTGGAGGAGTCTTACATTGCAAGAACCCGTGTGCGGCGTAAGTTATCTTTGCTTCTTTTGTTTGCTTGCATGTCACAGTCAAGAGTGTGCTTATGCTTCAAAGTTGCACATAGTGTCACACAACACCATGATAAGTCCACGGACTGCCCGTCATGCACATGCACTCACTTATGTCCCGTGGGCACTTTGAATCATGAAGTTTGGTTGTCTTCATTGTTATAATTTTCATGCTTGTTGGTTCACACAACTAGGTTGCTCGTAGACCAAGCCTTCACCAACATGGGTCTACCAATGCACTGGTGACTACATTGGAAGTATCACTTCACATGATCAGTCTCATGCACCATTAGTGTAGGAGTAGGAGTAGTATTTGCTTTCAGTTGTTTGATTACATGCTTGTTTTCTTACATGCTTTGTTTACTTGCTTCTCTTTCATTTTTGCTTCTGCTCATACTTTGCTTTGTTAATTGTTAGTTTGTTAGCTTGTTTCATTCATAGGTTAGTTTTGTATGAAACCATGTATGACTCTTCGAGTGAGCTCAGTAAAGTACAAGATGGCTTGTACAGCTTTCACTACTTGGTTATCTATCATCTTTCCTATGTATAATGATCTTGTTACTTTTAGTCCCTGATGCGTCGAAGGAAAATATGTATTGTGCGAAGTGAACCTTGGTGGAAACACAAAGCTTGCATACTAACAAGTGTCACCTTCTCTAATCGGTTATTTTTGTGTTAACCCTTGTCATCTCAGTCAAGTAGAGTAAGGTGAGGGGGGAACCTTAACAGGCATGTCAGAGATATAATAAACTACTTCTCTCATGGAACAACATCCTCTGCTCTCAATGAGTCAGGATCCCTCTTCCGCCTCTGAAATGAATAAGTTCTATGCATAGTGAAAATAAAAATGGAAGTTAAAAAAAATCAAAATGAAAAATGAATAAGGTGAAAGAAGAGAAAGGCTTCCTGTGCAAGGAGGTGATTCAAGTAACTTCACCAGGGTACTAACCAGGCTCGCTGGGAGTGGAACGATGCTTTTATTCCTATGTGACTCCACTGGAGTACTGTCTAGGCCTACTGGCAGTGGAGCAACACCAGAGATGAAACTAAGACTCTGACGACTGTACTGCTTGTGCACCTATATACCCCTCAACCCCAATCAAAACAATTGTGTTTCCTTGGCTTGGAATGTGTGTCAATCCACCAAGAGTTTGGCAGATGCTACATCTTACAATCAAGCTAGTGTGAAGCCAAGATGAGTTGAGAGTTGAAAAATACTTCCAGAGGTGTTAGACTTGCTTTCCACAAACAAGGTCCATTCAGAGAGCTGGAGTTCTACCAGTGTGTCACCAAGTGTTGTAGTGGCTACAACCACCCTCCAAAAATTTTCTTTAGCCTATTTTCGAGCCTCCCTACCAACCTTACACAGCACATTCTCTTGCTTCGTCAAGTACTCAAGCTTTAAGTGTTTTAATCACACAGAGGCATCCTATTGATCACAGTGGATCCATTCCCCTCATAAGCTTCTCACCTGGAATTGGTCCAGTTGCAGGCTGAGTAGCTTCCCCTTGAAAATTACGCATTTCTGGAGGGAAACCAGCCTTCCCTCCATAAATTTTGCAATCCTCTCTGGCAGCCTGCTAGCCCTAGGATTGCGCAATCCTACTAGCCAACACTCCTAGCAGGATTTGCACAAATTTCCCCAGCAGGGTTGTTCAACCCATGATTTGCGCAAATTTGAGCAGCAGTTAGCTGCTCTACCCAAAAATTGTGAAAACCTCCTAGGCAGTCAGCCCAGCTCCCAGCTAGGAATGTGCATTTTTCCCAAGCAATTGAGCAACTACATGCATCGGTAGTCTGGTTGACCAGTTCCACCCAGTACTAAGGAAACTTGAATTGCATGCATTCATGAATTGCTCTTCCCAGAATATCAAGAGACAACATGAAAAAGGCATCCCATGATTCAGGGAGCTATTTTTAGTAGCCGGGGGTTACATGCAAAGTTGTTTTAGAAGTTTCATTCCAAGTTTCACTTTTTCCTAGATTTGTGGCATGCACATCATGAGACCAAAATTATTTATTCGGCACATCAAATCTCATTCATTCACATCGATCTTGGAGCTCTAACATCCCACGACACATCCAACTCAGCTATTCACAGGTAAGTGGCCTCAACTTGCCTTTTTCAGCATTTCTATCGCTTTTTGTGTATTCGCTTGTGTGAGTGTTGTTCCCTTGATTCCTTTAAACACCTGCTATCATTTACATGTATTCTAGCTTGTCCTAGCTTTATTTCAGTTTTCGTTGCTATCTCACTGTTGTCACATGCATGAAACTATTTTGCACTTGCATTTGCCCAATCAGCGAACTGCCTCACCCACATGCATGTTGATCTGTTTACTGAATATTTCATTCATGTTTTGCATTAACTGTTAATCACTTTTGCTATCACTTAGTGTTACCATGCATTCATTGTCTTTCTTTCTTTCAGTTTCCCGTTGGCGAGTCAGGCCAACCTTGGCCCGAACTCTGCCTTCACCAAGGCTGCATTACGCGATCAGGGGAAGGAAGGCTCGCCTTCCTCTCCAGAATTGTGCATTCCTGCCCAACACTAGCCTCGAGGACTATTTTTCACATTTGTGGAGGAGAGTGGCTGCTTGGACCAAGAAATTGCTCAAATATTTCCCTGTGACAGCAGTTGTTCCCAACTAGAATTGTGCATTGTGTAATCCCAGCAGCCAGTTGCCTAACTGGATTATGAATTTCACAGATACAGCAACTAGTTCTACCTCCCAGATAGCCCAGACTTCCTTTTATGCAGTTCTAGCATACAGTCACCCAGCCTCTTAGTAAAATTTGCGCAATCTTCCTCACCAGTTTCCCAGGTATGTTTTGTGTCATTTCCCAGATTTACTTTGTTTTCACTTACGTATCTCTTTCCATGCATGTTTCTTATTTCCAGATCTTTCAAGTGTTCATCTGTCTCAATGGATTCTAAGAGAACATGATCTCAGGACACTGATGGTATTGCAGCTGGAGCAACAGCTGAACAGATGTCCTCTAGTATGTTGATCTATGAAGACACAAAGTTGTATCTAGACAAGGACATCAAATTGAAGCGGCAAGAGGTTAATGAAACATTCGCAGGCACTTTTGGGGAATACCTCAAAGACCATTAGGTGTACGTGAATATTCATATGTCTAACTTGTACTGAATTTCATGTAGATACCTCGTGTTCCCATGCACGAACATGATTCACTAGATCATCTCTCACACTGACCCTGAGACGATGACCTTGATTAGTGTTAGTGGGATGAAGCTTGAAACCTTCTAGGCATGACATTATTATGAGATGTATCAGATTTCAAAGCCGGTGACTGTCATGAATCCCCCATGTTAGAAAATTATATATTACGGAGCAATGGAACACATAAAATATTGTAGAAATATAAACACAGAAAACGCACAAAACAAGAGAGACACAGATATACGTGGTTCACCCAGTTTGGGCTACGTCTACCTCGAACAGCCAGTCCTTCCTTTCTATTATCCAGCAAAATGAAGAGACACAACCTACAGTAAAGCCGCTGTAATATCCTCTGTTTTCTCTCACAGCCTTACCTCTCTGTTTCTCGCTCACACAGAATACACATCTGTCTCACAGCCTCAAACAATGCCCTCATACAAAGAGAGGGGTTGCCTTCTAGGGCAAAAAACCCTAAACTAAACATAAGTTCTACCGTCAGATCATCCGCCTAATGAACGGCCCAGATTGACTAGAAATTACTATACTTTTACAAGGCAATTTTACAGTTGTTTTAGCTTCGGGGGCACTGCCCCCGAAACCCCCCGCTAGGGGGGGGGGCTCCCAAAGGTCGCAGCCGCCCCCCCCCTAGACCCCCCCTACAGCGAATATTTTACGGGCGGTGTTGCCGCCCCCATTTTGAACTGGGGTCCAATGTGGTGGTACTTTTGAATATAGAAGATAATCAGGCTCCAATCCAATCTATCCTGAAGACATAACTACCCCCTTTGGATACTCACTAATTTGTCCTGCATGTACCATTGATTTCTTTGGAGGTCATTTATAAAAGAAAATATTGCATTCCTATCATCATGTGTCCCTACTACGTTGTTCTTGGAGCTTTTTGAGTTAATGAAGTTGGTTTCCAGGGTTTTCCTTCTCAAGGTTAGGATCAATAAAGCTAGGAGGGTTTACAAGATTTGGGTTTATGACCTCACCCTAGTCAACAACCTCCTGATGTGGTCAATTGGCTTGCCCTTGTTCCCCAACCCCCCTTTTAATCCTACCATGCTCACACGACATTAAGAACTTCTCTCTAGAGTAATTAATTGTAAATCTTGGACAATTACATGACAGGCTTGGACAATTCTAGTCTAGTCACAGACTCCATCGACCAGGCCAACTCAACTGAATAGAAACAACCCACTGACACAAACTATTCTAGTCAATCCACAAACCCCAACTACCATGCCAATATGGCAATGCAAACACCTACTGTTTGAGATGAAACTTGAGACCCAGAGCCATGTGAGAGCCACAAAGAATAAAATACAAGACCCTCTAGACAAAAAACAATATAAAAAGGCTAGGTTGAGTAAGTATCAACCAACAAACTTCTTCTTATGCCACACCACCATAAGAACGAAATTAAAAATGAGATTCAAACACCAAAAAACAGACACAACTCCCCACAACCACTAAAACCACAACCACCATTACACCCATTGATAATCTAGAAAGCTGAGAAAACCCATATGGTGCAACAACATTTAAGAATTGAAACCAATCCAAAATGATTACCCTCATTACCTTACTCCAACTTAGAGATTTCATAGGTAGGCATCACTTCCTATCTAATGAGTCTAGAAAAACTCCTTATTCAAACTGACCTAAATCTGACTAAAGGCTAAAATTCAGGGAAGGGTAAACACTAGGATCCCAGACAACATACACTAGAGACCAAAGAAAATGACACGCTACAATTGGACACACAGAACACACCTTGGTCTACCATTGATGACCATATCATGTAGATATCGACCAAACCCTATATAAGCATAGGCCATCACTACAAGCTAAGTCGCTTGGCCGAAGACTCAGCCTCTAGTAAATCCATGACGCCTCTCTTTGTAGCATAACTTTAAATCAAAACCAAACTAAGGATTTAACCTTCCTTCACATAGCAATCTTAACCATCACATGTTTATGTGTATGATGGAGGAGTGCCATGTCAACCCCCTCTCCCCACCCCCCCTTTAATTATCGAGGGGGTCAGTGGGGTGGTAGACACCCTCCCCAATACTCCCTTAGTATTGTTCTTCCACCCAATCGAGAAAATTAATAAATATATAATTAAAAATAAAAATATTTCTAAATACGAAAATCTGAAACATATAAAATATAAATTGTAGCTCTAAATTATTAACCATATAAATTAAAATAATAAATATATTTGTAATCATTGTATTTCAAAACTTCATATTTTAAATTTAATTAATAAGCATATAAAATTCAATATTTACAGTAAACTTGTTTATAAATATCATCATCAATGTTATGCATTAGGAAATATGAAAAAGAAAAATGTTGCATGTATATGTACTTATATGTATTAGGGTTTTAATAAATTTAAAAATAAGAATTTTATTTTATATAGAGATGTGAAACTTTTATAAATATGAATAATACTACTAGGAACCAACATAGATCCATAACTCTAGTTTTATCATCAAATCTTTCAAGGTGCAAACCTTTCTCCAAGTTTTGGACTCAAAAAGAGATTTTGATTTTGAGAGATTTGATTCATCTCTTGTTGGGTAGATCCGAACTTAACGTGGATATATATTGGTTAATTATATGTTCTAAACTAACATGGTTACAAAAATGAATCATTATTATTTCATTTAAATGTTTACACTCATTTAAGGACACTACATCTGGCCATATTGAGAATGTCTCTAGGTCCAACTAGCATAGCCTATATGGATAGACATCAATAATAAACATCAAAACAACTATTTCATGATACATTTCACATTGCCAAAATTTAAAAAAAATCATAAAGTATAACTAAATTATAACTTTATTTTAAATTATTATTATTACTAATCTATAAATAGTTTTTGTTACAATACTTCAATATATGTCAAAAAAATCATAACTCATTTCATAATGATACATGTTCATATGATATTATTTTAAATTAATTCAATTTAATTAAAAAAGAAGAAAGTACATAACCACTTTAAAATAAATTTTAATTTTTCTATTAAATACTAAAAATATTCCAAAATAAAAGTTAAATTCCAAACCATTTATATAAAATAATTAATAATAAATTAAAACGCTAAAAACTCTATTCCCAAAATAAACATTAAAATATTAATTTTCATTTTAAATTTAATATAATTTATTAATATTAACATAAAATTTTAATATATTAACATATTAAACTCAATTCTAGCACGCGGTAATTCTAGCACACGTTAGGATTTTTGAAATAATATTAATTTAATAATTTTTTAATACAATATATTATCACTTTTGGTTTCACATAATAAATTTGGATAAAACTTCTGAACATTCATATCAACATTCTCATTATTTCATAAACTAATACTATAAATACCAACTATAGACACACCAACTACAAGGAATATTTGTGAAAAAACCGAGGACAACATGGAATTAGGTATTTTTATTTTATAATATATATTGAAATTTTCTTAAATTCTTTTATTGAAATTCTCTTAAATTTTTTATACAGTTTGAGTGGGCTTAATGGTTAAGAGCATGTGTTTCCTCTTAAGAGGTTACAAGTTCAAAACCAGAGGGAGGTAGAGTATGTATGCCTTTGTAGATTTAGTCTCATACACCATTTTGGTGTTTGGCTTAGCTGTGACCTTAAAAATGGATATTATTATTATTATTATTATTATTGTTTCTGCTCTTTATGTAAAAATAGATTTAATAATTAAGGGGGTCTCATACACCATTTTGGTGTTTGGCTTAGATGTGACCTTAAAAATGGATATTTGGCTTAGATGTGACCTTAAAAATGGATATTATTATTATTATTGTTTCTGCTCTTTATGTAAAAATAGGTTTAATAATTAAGGGGGTCTCATACACCATTTTGGTGTTTGGCTTAGATGTGACCTTAAAAATGGATATTATTATTATTATTATTATTATTGTTTCTGCTCTTTATGTAAAAATGGGTTTAATAATTATCATTAGTTTTCTGTCAGTTTAAAAATTGATTTAACAACTCTATTTTCTCTTTTTTAGTTAAATAAAATTTAATATTCTTAATTTTATTTAATTGTATCAATTTTTTTTATAATTAATAATAAAAAATAGTATAATAAATGGACAAATAGTATGTTAAGGCATTCTTTGGCATTCTTTGATGTGAAGTCACTAGTTCAATTCTTCACCTTGATCAAGTTGATATATTGGATATGATGAAGATGTGGTCTTACCAAGCTTACAAAAAAAAGATATTGTACCAAATTTCCTCTAATTTTGTTTTTGTGCGCTGTTAAGGCACTCTTTGATGTGAAGTCACTGGTTCAATTCCTCACCTTGATCAAGGTGATATATTGGACATGATGAAGATGTAGTCTCACCAAGCTTACAAAAAAAATGGATAGTGTACCAAATTTCCTCTAATTCTATTTTTGTAAACTTATCTTATCCTCTCTCTTTCATTTTTCTAAACAAAATATTATAATTTTAAATAAAATAGCACACAACTATTTATAATGAGAAAACATTTTTCAACAATAATAGGGTTATTTTTTAAATATTTTAAAATTTTAATTAATGATAAACATGTTGAAATGAGAATCTTGAACATAAATTGTTGTATCCAAAAATGTATTCTATAGTCCAATATAAGATTATATAATTTTTTTCATACTCAATCTGAAGTTGACTCTTATTTGAATATATTTTCTAAATAAATAAATAAAAAAGAAATATCTATAACAAGTGCTATATACTAACTAGTACTTGCAGCGTAGCTTAAATATAGCTTAATTAAACTAAAAAATAATAAAAACAAATATTTCATCGTAAAAATAAAACAACTAATAAAATAGTGTATTGTTAAATGTCATCACCCAAAATTAAGAAATATGCTTAACTGATATTGTTTATCCCTTAAGAAAATTAAGGGTCTTTTCCTAGCTGTTAGAACTAGTCGTTACTTTCTAAGTGTTATAATTTTCTTTGCATTTATGGTGTGATTATCACTAAAAAATTTCTTTAATCAATGTTATAGATCACAAAAGCCTAAATTTAGATGATATTGTTTATATTAACATATATACACTTTAATATATATATGTGTGTGTGTGTTTTATTTTTATTAACACAAATATTTTTTATAATTAAATTTATTAAAATATGTTTTAATATAATAATAAGTCATCTTAAATTAGAAATATGGAGAAAAATATAATTCATAAAATTGGAAATAACAAAAAAAGAAAAAGAAAATAAAAAGTTAAATAAAAAATAAGTAAAACTAAAAACAAAAAATTAGTAAATAGTCCATAATAAGACCTTGACCATTCACCTTACAAATAAATAAATTTAAATAATAATAAAAAATAACAAAAAATGAATTCCCAATGTTAAACAATGGATAAGTAGTAGAAATTTTTGGTCAAAGACAATCTAATATGTAGTCAAAGCAAAATTGAATGTATAATATCATGGCAAGTATAATATTAGAAAACAAAAATGAATATACATAAATTATTAATCATCCAATTTTTTGTGTGTTCACTAATGTGATAAAATTATTTCACCATCACCTTCAAAGGCATAAAATATTTCAATGTCTTATCTTTTATTTTTTAAAAGAGATAACATTTGTATCAAAATAACTGGATTCATGGTCAAACCCATTTACATGTTCCAGTGATTGCAGAGGCTTCAATGTTCCAATATAACCACAATATAATCTTCTTGCCTTTGTAGGCTTTCTGAAATACAATTTTATATTGAAACATTCCATATATTTTGCAAAAATTTCCCAAAAAGAATTTATATTTAAAAGCATGAGTGAGCCTAATGGTTAAGAGCATGTCTTTCCTCCTAGGAGATCATAGGTTCAAAACCATAGGGGGTAGAGTATGTACGCCTTCCTAACCATAAGGGGGTAGAATATGTATGCCTTTCTAGATTTAGTAGTGAAATCGTTGCAGGGAAGTGGGTCCCATGTCCCACAAACAAGGTTACCAAATTCTGAGAGACAAGTAGGTCTATTAAGTAGAGAATCAGTGAACATGTGGCTGACATTAGACATAGTTGTTCTTGCACATCAGCCCATGCAGATCATTCGGTGAAATCGAAACACCACGTCTGCATTGAGGAATCCAAATTCATTGCTAGGGTTGATCATTTCCACCATAGGGGGAAGTGGGTCCCATTTCTCACAAACAAGGGGGTATATTTACGATACATAAGAACAAAATAAAATTAAAAAGCCCCAAGAGGGCCCAACTTTTACAACAATTACCAAATTCTGAGAGACATGTAGGTCTATTAAGCAGAGAATTGGTGAACATGCGGCTAACATTAGACACAATTGTTCTCGCGCATCAGCCCTTGCCGAGCATTCAGTGAAATTGAAACACCACGTCTACATTAAGGAATCCAAATTCATTGCTAGGGTTGATCATTTCCACCACAAGAAACTTAGAAAAGCGATTGAAATATAGAGGCATGCCAAAAACCTTAATAGGGATGATGGCTGGAAATTAAGTAAAAGTTGGATTCCAGCTCTCTCCTCTTGACCCTTCATTCCCCCCTCTCCTTTCCCCTGTCCACTCTTGCTGGATCTCCCTTCTTGCCTTCAGGGTTTTTCCCCTGGATCTTGTATTAATTTTCTTTAATTTCTTTGTTTGCAGTCGAAGTATGTCTCTAGTCTAAAATTAACTTTGGCCTTCCTCCTTTTAATTTGTTAGTTTTCCTCCTTCCTATTATAGTATTTTATTTTTATAAATATTAAAATAATAAATTATTATATTTTATTAATCAATATATTTGATTATAAATGAATTGAAATAATAGGATAATTTTGAATATTATTAATCTCTATAATATCAGTAATAATGGAAATACCATCAATTCATCATTAGCCTTCCTCCATTTTTAATGTGATTAGTTTCCTCCTTCCAACCTTAGTCATTTTGTTTATAGACATTAAAACATTAGATTAAAATTATTATTATAGATATTAATATATCGAATTATAAATGACCTAAAAATATTAAAATAATGATTTTAATATTATTAATCTCTTTAATAATATTATACCATCGTTACATTATTGATAGGACCTAATATTACAGTCTCTATAATATTATAATAGGAATTAGTAATATTAAATTATTAATGAATTAAATACTATTCCAATCAATAAAAGATAGGGTCAGACCCTAATAAATTACACTATTTATACTAACTATTTATAGATGACATTACTATTAAACATTTAACTTATAATTTCTAAATAATATTACTTCTTAACAGCTAGTTATTAATACTACGAGTCAAACCTTAACAAACTATATTAATAATTTAATTATTTCTAGACAATATTATTACAATATTTAATATTAATTATTTCTAGATAATTTTTAATATAATATTTAATACTAATATTCCATTTATAATATCAAAATATAATATTTATTTATTCCATAACAACTATTTTATAACTAAATTTATAGTATTGAAATTCAATATTTATTTATTACATAACAAATTACCTAACAACTATTTTTCAATGGTTAACTCTGGGGAGTGATGCATCCTTGCTATTTATTCCCTCAGATCCATTGATTTCTCACCTTGTCCTGAGGATGAATCACATTAGTTGGTTTGAAACGTTGACCAAATCCTAACAATGTGATTAATTCGAAAGACTCATATCAAGATTACTGATCACAAAAGTCTTAAATCTAACAATCCATGATTCTCTCAGACCCAATCGACAAATTCCGGTGGGTCAACATGCCTGGTCCTTAAACAAGATAGGGGTGGCAGAATGGATAGCTTATCAAACCTGTCTATCCCCAAATCAATGGTCGGAAACCTTTTTGATACCCTCCATCACCTATCCCCAAACCTCTGCAGGGGTTTTGGGAAAGGCGGTATCGAGTTTCCAAGGCTCTCTTATGTTTTTTCACTGATAGAGGCATGATGTTAAGAGGGACCCCCTCTCTTCGACTATTGCATCACCCTGTTGCACCTTATCCCTACACTCCCATCCGTGAACTCCCTTATACCTTTGGGATGGGGCCTCCAGGGCTGTAACAACGGTTGTTCGATTTTCCATGTAAATAAAATAAGACCAAGGTTGTGGCACATGTATTCCAAGTTGAATGGTGGGCATCACTTGTGGTTTAATAATGGCTATGGAAATTAACAAAGGCATTGACAAAGGTAAAGAGACAATAAATGGAATTTAATTATGAAAATAAAGGAAAATAAGAGAATAGGAGGGTGAAGGGACACAAATATGAATGTCAAGGAAAATAGAGAGAAAATGAAAGAAAAAGGAAGAAGGAAAGGAAGATACTAGACATCAATGATAAAAGAGAGTAGTTGACAACTTTCAGCTCCGTTTTGATCAGCTTTCAGGAATTGAACTCCAAGAGAAGAGAAAGAGCACTTGGACACAAGCAAGCAAGCAAGAAAATGATAAGCAAAGGAAAGCAAGGGAGTGCAAGGAGAAGGTTCAATCAACAACTACAACAGGATTCCATTGCAAGTAAGAGGTTTCATGTGTGATTTCCTTTCTGAGATTTGGATGCATGGTACATGCATGTGGTTCTTTTGCTATTTTGTTGTCATTATCGTGGGATTTTCTTAGATTGACAGTGGTTTCAGCCTTACCTTGCCATTTCCTAGATAGTCATGCTATTGTGGGTTCCTTGTTTGGTTTAAGCTTTAGATGTCTCGTAGACTTGGATCCCAGTTGAGGTGTCCTTGGGAAAGTTCCCGAGGGCCGAGGGTGAAGATAGTGCTTCACCTAGAACTCTTGACGAATGGGTGGAGATAGGAACAATTCCTATGGAGTCGAGAAGGAAATTAGAGGCATCCAAGCTTATTTTGGTATCAGTGATCTCTAGAATTGTTTAGGTGATATCACTATGGCTGAGGGTTGAGGTGAATTGGCCTCTGGAATCCCTGGTTGGTTATATTATGGTTTAACCCTTATGATCACATATTCATGCTTGGAATATGGCACAAGGGTGATTGGCTGAAAGAGAGATTTGGTTCAACCCAATCTATGGTTAGATGGTACGTGGATGTCCTTGACTTGGTTGGCTTTTGCATGTGTTAATATAAGTTATTTTCCCTATTATAATTTATGAGAACATGTATTGGTTATTATGTGATCTTATGGTTGATTGTCATGGTTTCTATTTTGGTTATCTACATGGTTCTATGATACACTCTATCTAAGGATATTGTTCATGATTTTATAATTTATTGGATGGTTGATGAATGAATGAGCTAACAAGTATTGTTGCAGCTATCTTGAGAGGGCATAGAGCCTTCCTGGTGATTCTCTGATGAAGTTCAGAATTTTATGATCAGATATGCACTTATGACCTATAGCTTCTATGTTTATCATATGTTTGACAAAATGTCTATCATGCATTAGGAATTTTTTGGTGAAGATCTTGCTCAAGTATTCATTATTTAGCATCGTCATCATCTTAGCTATGTTTCTAGAAAGTTATACGCATTTATAGGCAATGGTCTGGAGACTAGCTTGAAAAAGTGGCATAGATCTCACAAGCACTAGCATGAAACTAAGGAATTTGGGTCGTAACCATTGGTAGGCAGGCTTATGTGTGTGGTTTGAGGCCCATAACTGCATGCACAGTGTGTCACAGGTGTAGTTCAAGTGTTAGGCTTGTGAAAAGGCAATTCCTGCTTAGGATCTAGTCATAAGAGGTTGTGGACTAACTTCGGCATGATCTAGTGCTGCTGAGAGGTATCAATAAGTTTTTGGTTTGTAGGCCACGCTTCCATATCTGGAACTTGAAGGTCAGGTCATGTCATAGTCGCACTCATCTCATGTTTACCGTGGAGAGCTTGTGAAAGTGATTAAATGTGGAAGGGGCATCACCAGTTAGTATCAACGCTTCCACATTCAAACACTTGGATTGGATGGGCTAAATGGATATTGTTATTTATGCATGTTAATTATATATGTGTCTACTATGCATGCATTGTAGTGGGTATGATTATCATGTATGTAATCAATGTTAATTTTTTCTTTTTTATCAAGCATGATGATCATATATATATATATATATATATATATATTCTGGACTGAGTTATGGAGATGAGATAGCCTCCCCTAATATACGCTGAGATATTATTTTGATTATGTTCCTATTTTGTTTATCTAATAGGACATGTTTGCAAGAAATAGAAGATCATAGATGAAGAGAAAAAATTTGGACTACAGTTCACATGACACCCCTTACAGGCTTGATGTGAAATCAATGGAATGGGAAAGGTCAATTGAGCAGCAAGGAGAAGAGTACTCTCCTGATCTATCAGGCACACTAAGGAGTTTAAGGGAAGAGATTAGAAGTTGGAAGGAAGAAAATGACAAGTTGATTGAGGGACAAGAAATACTTGCCAGAGATCAGGAAAAGCAAGAAGAAGTTAATGCAGTCATCCTTTAGAGTCTTTTAGATTTGTAGAAGCAGAGACATATGGGATCAATTATGGACATGAGGAGAAGAATAATGTAGCATATGGTAGCAGGTATCATAGAGGACATAGGTTATACAGACATGGCACAGTCAAAGGTGGAAAACCTTTGGCTACACATGACAGGAGGGGTAGTACTTATGGATTTCATTCCAGTTCCAGTTTTGAGAGACATCATTTCCATCACTGTTATCATGCTTAAAATAGGAGTGAGAAGGGATATTTTCCATAAGATTTCAAGAAATACAAGCCTCCTACATTTAATGGAGAGATGAAGAGATCATAAGATGTTGAAGCATGGTTTCTTGGGATGAAGAAGTTTTTGAAATTGCATGACTACTCAGAGAACATGAAGGCCAAGATAGCTACATTCAGTCTTAAAGGGAAATCAAATATCTAGTGGGAAGATGTGAAGCATGTGTGAGGCATTAGATAAGAGGAGATGATTTAGGATGAGTTTGAGAGGCTCTTCAAGTAGAAGTACCTATCCAAAATATAATATGATGATAGGGCCAAGGAGTTCTATATGTTGAAGATGGGTTATATGACAGATCATGAGTACACTAGCATATTTCTATAGTTGTTGAGGTATGTGCCTTATCTTAAGGATGAGAAAGCAAAGATTCAAAGGTTAATTAGTGGGTTGCTAATAGAATTCAAAGACTATATTGAGTTTGATGAGCCTCGGTCACTAGAGGAACCCATTAGGAAATTGAAGCATTTTTATGAGCACTCAAAGTGCAAACCAAAGGTTAAGCATGATTGGAAATGGAACAAGAAGACTAAAGGAAAATGGCCTAAGAAGTGAGGGAGATATCATAATGTAGGTGACAAAGATAATTAGGAACTTTACAAGAAGCTCAATCTAGTTGAGAGATGACAAAATTCTTAGCCTTTGGAGCAGCAGAGTAGAGACAATGACAAAGAACCATTGCAATGTTGAACATGTGGTGGACATCATTGCACGAAGGACTTCCCTTCGTATCAGAGTGGCATAGAGGAATCATGATAGGCATAATATGTACATTGCATAGGAGAAATTAAAAGTTGGGGATATTAGTCAGAGTATTCCTTGAATTTAGGTATCCATCATTGAGGTGGAAGTGGAAATAGGGAGAGAGTATGAGGAAGCTACATGGTAGATGGTTGAACAAATGTAAGTGTAACAGTCAATTTCTGGTTATAGCTGGATTTATCAAAGGAATTGGAATCCCTTAAGAGAGGATATGTGTGGGTGTTAAATTGTAGGGAAACATGTCGGGCACAATAGGGCAAGGTAATTGGTAAATTGTTATATTTATTAGTGCACTGGAAGTCATGTGTTTATGGCAGTATGATGCGGGGAATTGCATGGAAAAAGAGACTGTCATGAAACCTTGAAGAAGGATTGGGTTTATATTTCCCTTGGAATAATTGGTAATCCATGGGGGTTAAGTCATGGTGTCCATTGAAATGTTTTGTGCTTTTAGTGTTATGTGATTTGTTTGTGTTTGATTTGTGATTTTGGTTATGATTCGTGCATGGCCATGTGACTTTGTTTCTGGTGTTCTATTGTTGTTTGTTTTCCTTATTTTCTTTATATTTTCTTCTTTTTCTTGCCTTGTATTTTTTGAGGACCTTGGGAATTGGTTGGGGGGAAGAGGAAAGTTAATGGAGCTCGAGGAGAGCTGAGTTAAACCAAACATGTAATGTAAGACCCAAGTTAAGCTCGGTTATGGATAAAGGGAAATTGAAGGAAAAAATATGATAGTTGATTGGGATGGTTGTACCCATTGGGATAAATGGATAGTGGAAGGATAGTCATGAGAAAGGTAACAAGGAAAGGTAAAGTAAATGGGCTTGAGGTAATAGATGCCTTGGCTATGTTGGGAACTATTATTCTCAATAGTATGCACGTGTGCATGGATAAAGGAAGTTCTCTTAACCTTGACCTTATGAACATTGGTAGTTATGTTGTGATCATGATTATGTTGATGTATATGTGTGTGTGTGTGTACCATTGTCTCAAAGGGTTGTTAGGGATCATTCTTGTGTGAAAGAATGATTGCCTTATGCAGGTGAATGACTGAAAATATTCTTGGTTTTATAAGGAATCAGGTGGGAAAGTAACCCTGGAAGACCTATGAGGTTAGTATCATGTGGATATGATTTTGATATTATGTTCTTATAACTATGCCTAAGTTTATGTTATGGCAGTAAATGTTGAAGGATACATCAACGAAATGAAAGTAGTGTAATATGTGGCATGTTGGAACAAGCATAGATATTGGAAAGAGCCACAGACCCATGATTAGGTTGTGTATGAGTGTGGTAAGGCACGGGAAAGACACTAGAGGAAAGGTTTCCTAGTAAAGTGTTGTAGCGGCTATAGCCACCCTCCAAAATATTTCCTTAGCTTCATTTTGGAGCCTCCCTACCAACCATCATCAGCAGCATGTCTTGCACTATCAAGTACATGAGCTTCATTGATTTTCTAGTAGCTTTCCAGGCTGTGCATGATAGCTTGCTTCACTCCCCTCAAAGGTTGCTACTCCAGACTTGGTCCAACTGCTGGCTGAGCAGCTCCCTCAGCAAATTACGCAATTCTAGAGGGGAACTAGTCTTCCATCTAGAAATTGCACAAATATGACTGGCATCCTGTTGGGCTCAAAAACTGTGCAATATTGTCACATAATCTTCCCAGTCAAAACTGTGCATGCTGGCTTAACAGTGCTACTGAACCCACAAAATTTTCAATTATGGGTAGCATCTAGTTGCTCCTCCTAGAAATTATGTAATCCCTCTAGACAACTAGCCCAAATTCCTCCCATAAATTGCACAAAGTTTCCCCTCAGTCAGGAAGGCTATTACATGTGCCCTCAGGTTGGCTAGTTCCACTCGAGACCAAGATAACTTGATCTGCATGCATGGTCTGCTTTTTCCTGAAATATAAAAAAGAAACATGCAAAAAACAACCCTAGATTTTAGGGATCTATTTTTAGCAGCTGGAGGTTCCATGCAAAGATCATTTTAGAAGCTTTCATCCAAGTGTCTCTTTTTCCCAGATTTGTGGAATGCACGTCATGATCCTCAAAATTATTTATTCAATGCTTCAGAGCTCATTGTTCATATTGATCTTGGATCTTTTACATCCCACATCACTTCTAGGAGTCTTCGACACATCCATATCAGCTATTTCTGGGTCAATCTACTTTACTTGTCTTTTGCATCATTTCTGTCGCTTTTTGTGTTTTCGCTTGTGTTAGTGTTGTATGCTTGATTTCTTTGAACTCTTGTTGTCACTTTCATGCATGTTAGCTGGTACAAGCACCATTTAAGTTTTCATTAGCATCTCACTATTGTCACATGCATGACATTGTTTTGCATGAACAGTCACCAATTCGATGACTCGTTTCACACACATGCATGTTGTTACTTTTTCTAAATCTTGCATTCAATATTTGCATGCATGATAATTCACTCCTACTTACACTCAGTATCGCCATGCATTCACATCTTCATTTACTTTCAAATTCCCGTCGGCGGGTCTGGGCCACCTTGGCCTGGACCCTGCCTCACTAAGACAATATTGCGCAATTTTGAGAGGGAAGGCTCTACCTTCCTCCTAGAAAATGTGCAATTTTGGCCAGTGAATGCCATCCAGTCTTACCTTGTGCAATTCTAAGAGACAGTGACTATTGGCCCAAAAAATTGCGCACTGTAGTCCCTGGGCCTGCAACACTTGCCAGTTGAAATTACGCATTACATAATCCCGGCACCCACTAGGCCGGTCTAGGTTGCGCATTGTGCAATTAAAGAAATCAACCAACCTCCGGATAGTCCAAACAACTTTTTTTGTAGTTCCAAAAGTCAGTCTCACAGCCTCCCAGTGAAAATTGCACAATCATTTCCAGTCAGTCACCAGGTCTGTAGCATGTCATCCCTAAAGTTTTCTTTTGTTTTAACAAATAGATTTCTTGCCATGCATGTCACCATGTTTCCAAATATAGCATGTGTTCGTCCATCTCTCAACAATTCAGGATCAATGGCCTCCAAGAGAGCAGGATCAAAGGACACCGACGGAAGCACAACTGGAGTAGCAGTTAAGTGAGTGTCTATGAGTTTGTCGATCTATAAAGACACCAAGTTGATCATAGACAAAGAAATCAAGCTAAAATGGCAAGAGTTCAATTATGCATTCTCAAGCACATTTAGGTAAGATCTCGAAGATCACCAAGTCTATGTGAAAATTCACAAGTCCGGCTTGTACCAGATTGCATGCAGGTATCTCGCATTCCCATGTGCAGACATGATACATTAGATCATCTCGCACAATGATTCTAGGACGATGAAATTGAGCAATGTCAGTAGGACGGAGATTGTGATCTTTAGGGTACATGATTATCAACAAATGTACCATTTGTTGAAGTCAATGATCACCATGGAGACACCCTTCAGCATATCCAACAACAATGCCAACTCGAGGGATATATTGAAGGAATGGGTGAAGGAGCCGACCAAATTCAGGATGACACCCAACCATATTTACAAGATGAAGATAGTATGGAAGGAATATCAATACTTGCTCATCTTTTCATGTCGCTTATATGGCCAAGCAAGTGTGGAGACTTTCCCGCAGAGTTGGGTGATCTCGTTGGACCAACTGGCTAGTGAAGGCAAAGAATGCAATTGGTCTAACATGTTGGCTCAGAGGTTGAAGGAACATGTAACAGGAGCTGAGAAGCTGCCCAGAGGTCAGCAAGAAGAAATCTACATGTTCGCTTACATATTTGATGCAATCTGTGCCTGTCAGGATTTCTCAGGCTTGAAGTGGGCATGGAAATTGGCGGAAACCTATGTGAATACTTATTTTAAAATTTTGTCCTAATGCAACTTCAAAGTAGTTACCACATCGATGTTACATCATTCTGGCATCCCGATGTAGAAGATGATATTTTAGCAGGATCCACCCTGTGTGTTGAAGGCAACAATTGAAGTGTTGATCAACATAGAGGATTTGTATGCCTCACCATCTGGCATCTTCATAAGGATGTATAGTGTGGAGAAGCCTCTGCATGTTTTTCCAAAGTTCTCCATGGACAAGCTATTCATGCAAGAAGTATCATACCACATCTCGGCAGGATTGTTAGCTACACTGCACCAGAAGAAGAAGGCACCTTGGCCCACTCTTCCATTGTGGATTTGGTTGTACAAGATACAGAACCTCAAGCATGCAAATGTTGAAACAAGGGAGATCAAGAAATATCCTTTCGACATCTGAAGCTTCAATCCGTATGACCTGCATTGTATTGGGAAATATCAATGTGCGAGAGTATTATTCAAGTGGATCCACGGGGCATGTCGTTGGGTGGTGGAAGACCCATGGAGATATTGCTACAGCTTCTCACGGCCCATTGAATTGGTTAGCATCATTGTGGAATGGTTAGTGAAGCAGCATCCATGAGAGCACCAGCAGCAATGTTATGAAACCGGCTCAAGAAAAGATAGAAAAGATAGATCAACGCCTTAGAATTCAGCCTCTTCGAGGGGGAAACCTCCTTTGCATTACATAAATGAACAATTCTTGGATGATTCAGATGAAAAGACCTCCTCTCTATATATAGGAGTCTAAGGGGTCATAACATAATCAGAACCTACATAACAATAATAATGTAAGGGCACAATAATAACAATAGTGGGCTTCTATGGGGCACAATAGTAACAATATGGGCACTACATGGGTACATCAATATAATAAGTGGTTGTACTAATAACAATAAGGGGTTACACTAGTAGTATAACGGCCTAACATGCCCCTCTCCTTCAAAAAGTGTTGTCCTCAACGCTTGAGTAGTTCTTGATGCTTTTGTATAAAATTCTTGTCCTTCCATGTGAAATATTCAACAGGTAAGTTCTTACACTTGATGAGATGCTTTGAAATTGATTGATTTTGTAGCTGTCAACTTCTCGGTTCTATAAATGCTTCAGGTTCCACTATGCTTTTTCCTTCCTTGTCAAGTTCTGGAAATATTGTTGGAACTGGGATATTCGGAAACTTTTGAAAGAGTTCCCACCCTGCTTTGCCATTCTTCCATTCATACCTTCCTTTGTTTATCAAATTTGGTTGGATAATTGTACCAACCTCTACCATTTCTCCAACCATATGCTCAATTTCATTCCTTTGGGCATATGGATATCTATAAGGCTTGACATTTGGAGGAACACATCCTGGAATAAAATGAATAGCATGATCATGATCACGAATACATGGGAGACCTTTGGGAGTCTCAAATACCTTGGAATGATTGTCCAAGACTTTTTCGAGATCTGGAGAAATACATGATTTCGATGTGCGAACAGTTAGCGAACATAATTGTGCAATTACACCTCATTGTTCTTTCTTTAGAAGCTTCGTCATTCTGTTAGAGTTGATTATATTTCCTAGTTTCCTTGTGATACCCCTTAATTCAACTTCCTTTCCTTCCGAAGAAAATTTCATAAAAAGTTCTTGAAAATTAAAAGCTATTGTACCCAAGGATTGTAGCCATTGGACTCCTAGTACAACATCAGCTCCACTCATTGGAATGGAAAACATTGGGCTCTTCAATACATATTCTCCCATGGATAGCTTGATATTATGGCACTTTCTAGAGAAATTTATGGTTCCTCCACTTACAATCGTCACTTGACACTCTGGTGCTGGATCTAGGAAGCAATTCAAGTCCTTGGCTATCTTACAATTAATAAAATTATGGGTACCACTTGAATCAATCAACACTATTACCTTTTTCTTCTTGATATGTCCTTATATCTTTACAATTTGAGGAGTGGTAATTCCGACGAATGCATTACAAGATATGTTCAGATTCATTTCTTCTTTCACTAGGGTTGGTTCTTGGTGAGTATCCTTTTCTTTTGATGTTTCTTGATAATTTTATTCCTGATATTTTACTGTTTGAACCTTCTTCTTCTTGATATGTCCTTCTATCTTGAGGGTTTTGGGAGTGGTAATTTCTTCCAATGCTTTACAAGATATGGATGGATTCATTTCTTGATGCTCGATGCGATCTTTCACTTCTTGAACATTTTTCTTCTTGATATGTCCTTCTATCTTGAGAGTTTGAGGAGTGGTAATTCTTGCCAATGCTTTACAAGATATGGTCAGATTCATTTCTTCTTTCTCTGGGGTTGGGTCCTCGCGCATATCCTCTTATTTTGATGTTTCTTAATCATTTTCTTCCTCCCCTTCATACTCTATATAAAATAATTTCTTCTCAACACACTTATGACCTTTAGTGCATTTGCTATCACAATTGTAACAAAGCCATTTTTTTCTATTTTCTTCCAATTGTTGTGGTGTAACCCTTGTAGGTTGTAGAAGGCTATGAGAAACAACACTTCCATTATTATAGTTGTGAGGGGTAGACTTCCTTGTTTCCATAATTTTACTTTCCAATTTGTAACAAAGCCCTTTTTCTCTTTCCAATTGTTGTAGTGTTGCTCTTTGTATCCTCATAATGTGCTATCATTTCCTCCTGGAAATTGACCACATAACAAGTTGTTTATGAGAACAAAGCCCTTTATACCATAAAAATTGATCTGGTTCTAAATATGAAGATGCAATATATACCTTTTGTAACAGTGGTACACCATGTAAATCAAAATATTGCTACATCTGAAGTATCCAATTTACTGGATCCTTGCCATCATACTTCCTCATATCGCCTTTTCTTGATTTTAGGAGCTTGATCTTGAAATGACTATAACTATGTAATTTCGTTTCTTCTAGTTCTCAAATTACAATCTGTAGTAGTCCTCTGTGTCATCTTTCCAATGCCACCAATTTGATTGAATTTAGATTCTCCAAGGAAGAGTTATGCACAATCTCCCAAGATGACTTGATTATATGGCTTTTCAAAAGAGAGAAATTTTATGAAGTGCCACATGTCACTGTGTTAACCTTAGGATCTGAAAATTATACACATGAAACTACAGTCCGTCCTCTTTCTGTAACTTCTTACGAAATTTGAATCTGATGCTCAAAACAAAAGTTATGACGATTTTCCCCAGGTTGCTTGTTTGGAATGTAATTCGGGAGTCTTCAAAAAGGCCAACTTCCTCAGATCATATTTCCACAAATATAGCGTGAAAAGCTCTGAAATTCGGACCCGAGCTTCAAAACGATTGCAACCCAAATGGGTTTTTTTTTAGCATCTGAAACATCGCAGAAAAAATTATAGCACAAATTCCATGATGACTTGTTTGGAGCAGCGAAACCCTAGAATCCAAACCTCTGATACCAAATGTTATGAAACCAGCTCACAAAAAGATAGAAAAGATAGTTGAACACCTTAGAATTCAGCCTCTTCGATGGGGAAACCTCCTTTACATTACACAAATGAACAATTCTTGGATGATACAAATGATAAGACCTCCTTTCTATATATAGGAGTCTAAGGGTCATAATATAATCAGAGCACATAACAATAATAATGTAAGGGCACAATAATAACAATAGTGGGCTTCTATGGGGCACAATAATAATAATATGTGGACTACATGGGTACAATAATATAATAAGGGGGTTGTACTAATAACAATAAGGGGTTACACTAGTAGTATAGGGGCCTAACATACTATCACTATCCATTTCAATCATTTTTATGCACTATCCCAACACTGAGACAATATAAAATTTTAAATCACCATTTCCACTCATACCCTTATTATGCCTCTACTTCATCTCACATGTTAACAATACATTTCATGATCCTAATGTTTGTCAACTAATGTTACAAATATGTATATGTTCATCGAGAAGATTAAGAAATTGACGTAAGAATTGAATATTAAAATTTTAAATCACCATTTCCACTCATACCCTTATTATGCCTCTACTTCATCTCACATGTTAACAATACATTTCATGATCCTAATGTTTGTCAACTAATGTTACAAATATGTATAAGTCCATCGAGAAGATTAAGAAATTGACGTAAGAATTGAATATCTGTGTTCTCTATTGAAAAGTCATACTATCACTATCCGCTTCAATCCTTTCTATGCAATATCTCAAAACAATAAACTATATAATTTTCAAATCACCATTTCCATCCATACCCCTATTATACCTCTACTTCATCTCTATTGGTTAACAAATGCATTTAACTATTCTTCAAAAAGACCAAACATATTATCTACTTTGTCTTCACATGTTAGTTTAATCCTAAATTTCAAACTTATTAAAAAGACTAAAAGGTGTTTTATCTAAACTCATTAGCAGGGCATAAGAACCTCATCCAAATGGAGTTGTCTTTAGTGCAACTTTTTGAACTTTCCGGTGCCGAAATCTAATGGAAAAATTTGAGGTGAAGTCGTGATTTGTGTTATTTAAACTAGTTTTTTTACTGTATATATGGATTCAACACCTTGAAAAACCCTTAGGACATTTCAATTGCACATGATTACCCATCAAACTTGTGATTTCAATAAATTCTTGCCGGATTTTAGAGAAATTAAATCAGAAAAACCTACCTTTAAAACTTTAAACAAATCACACTAAAAACAACTTCCATCCAAATAAATAATTTAAAATAGTGTAAAAAGATGAGAGAAAGGAAAAAAACGACAATTCTTCATCATCATCTTAAGAATAGTGTCACTCTTTACCATAATGAACATATCTTCTAAAATCATACTTATCTTCACATTGAGTATCTTAAGAGTTAGCCAGCCCCTCACGTAATGAAGGCGTGATTGTGCTTGTGCTGTAGCTTGCACTTAGAAGATTGCTGTATGATGGTGAGGATGTTTAGATAAAATGAAATATTGCCCCATCTATATATGATTCCATGGACCCGTGAATCATGGTGTGCCGCTTCTACATGGTCAATTATGACACAAGTTGAAGCGAACAAAGAGATTTGACTACACAAACAAAGTGGTTTCCTACTTTGGGACTCCTATGTTTCGTACACACATTCTCTTCTCCTCTCATTTGTTCTTATTACTCATGTCCCCCGCACAATGGTTAGTTAAAACTTGAACGCTCATCTAGTCTAATGGCCTTCGGCGTCATAAACCATGTTAAGGCACAGGGCCCAATGTACGCTCCCTGTCCATAACCGTTGGTCAACCATGTGGTGGACCCAAGTTTGTCAGAATCTTCGCCTTCTCAATACACTTGTAATTAAAGATAGAAAGGGCGATGGGGGTACATTGCTGTCTGCGCCACCGTTAATGCACTCCAACGGAACCAGATTCTCTACCTAATCCATAACTGCACGTAATTCAACAGTAACCAGATAATTACCTTGCAGTATGCGCAACAGTTAATGCCCTCAGACGGAACCAGATTCACCATCTAGCACCCACGTATGCTCTGTTAGAATTTTTTTTTACGGTTTTCTAGCGTATGCTATCTGCTAGATTTTTCAAAGGCGTTTTTAGATTATTTTCCAAGTATAATTTGCTGGAATATTTTTTAAGTGTAATTGGTTGGAGTGTTTTATCTATTTCTAGAAAGAGTTCAAGGGCACTTCCATTGTGAAGAGTTTACTTGTCAAACTTGTTATTTCAATGAATCTCTGTCGTATTTCAGAGAAATTAGATCAGAAAATAAATTGGAAAAAATTTCAAAAATTGGCACTAGTCTTGAAAACTAGATGTAATTTGCCCAAAATCTAACAGGAATTTATTGGAATCCCAAGTTTGAAGTGTGAACTCTGCACGATCCTTGTGTCCTAGGGATTTTTGAGGATGTTGAATCTATATATGGAGTAAAAAATCAGTGTAAATAACATCAATCAATATTTGACCAATTTTTTTTGCATTTGGTCCAAAAACTGTGTAATATTTAGAGAACAAAACTAAATGTTTTGGTTTTTGTTTGTTTGTTGTATTTTTTTTTTATAATTTGTTTGAAATTCGAAAGATATTTTTTAGGAGTTGTCTTCAAGTGAGACTATTTCGTGTATCAGATGGATTTCTGGTAGGAAATTTGTAGTGAAATCTTGATTTGTGGCGTTTAAACTAGTTTTTTGATTGCATATATAGATTAAACACCTTGAAAAACCCATGGGGCACTTGTAATTTCAATGAATCTTTGTCGGATTCTAGACAAATTATATCGGAAAATAAACCAATTTTTTTCAAAAAGACTCGGGGAAAGATGACTCTTATTTTTTTTATGAGTAGTCTAACTATTAGATAAAATGATATTTTTAGGACTTTTTCCAGGTTAGTTTTGTCCAAAAATTTGTAAAGATTTTCAAGAATCATAATTTTAACTTGTTAATCTGCAAATATTAAGTGTTTCAGACATGTTATTTAGAGTCTTGAATCCATTTATATATTCAAAAGTGCATTTTAAACAATAAGAAATCACAATCTTACTGGAATTGTTGTCGATTCCATCCGAGAAAATTGAATTGTGTAATTTGCAAAATATAATTATTTCATAAATATTTCAAAATATTGAATTCATTTATATATGCAAAAATACATTTCAAATAACAAGGAATCACAATCTCAACCATGAGGTGTAGCCTTGTTGGTTTTAGTCATTGCCAAATAGCATGTTAAAACCCATAGAGAGGGTCCAAGGATAGAAACCACTTTGAAGGAATTAAAACTACTATCCTAATTAGCACCCAAATTTAACCCAACATTACACAATCTTAATGATAAGCATCTTATTGTGAACTACTTACTTCTTTTTCCGTAAATAAACAAACTAGCCCATCCTAAACTCAATTTGGTGACCAAAAAAATAACACTCTCATCCAAATTTATATCCCTAAATTTAAAATATTAAGAAAAAAAAAACAAACATCTTTGAATCCAAAACTTGCGTCACCTCCATCCAACGTGGAATTTCAAATTTATGTGGCTGGTAAAATAGAAATTTGATGATGGTCATTGGCAGTGCCTGGGCCTTTTGGTTTTATATAGATTCATGAGTCTGAGATAGACTTGCAAGTTTTTATATAGATTCATGAGTGAAAGATAGACTTACAAGTTTTTATACTTAAAAAAAATCTTCCAAACACAATATCATACCATTTAACTTTATAACACAAAATTCTTTTAATAAAATGTATCACAATCTTGTTTAATTAGAGAAGGTTAAGACTTTAATCTCTCGTGATTTTTTTTGTATTTATAAAAATCTTATTCCAGTTCATCTACCAAAAAATTATGACAATAAATAGAAAAATGCATCCACCAAATAATAATAACAGGAAATAAGTGCTGCAACAACATATTGTCTCAGTCTAAATCAGTGATTAGAATTTAAATGGTTAATTAGAATTCTTGATGGTCAATTCCAAATCATTCATTAGAATTTAAATGGTTAATTAGAATCCTTGATGGTCAATTCCAAATCATTCATTAGAATTTAAATGGCTCATTAAAATTCATGGCTGTCAATTTAAATATTTACACGTCACATTTAAAACCTTAGGCGTCAAATTAACTGTCTAAAATAAATCCTTACGCGTCAAATTTACGGTTCAAATTTTATTTATTAGTCATCTTTAATGTTTCAAAAATTTCGCTCACCGTTAAATACGTTTAAAATTAAAAAAACGTTCAGTGAAACTTCAAATTTTATGCCCGACCTCCACCGTCATGAAGGTGCATACAGCAAATCTCTTTTTCCGTTCCCTCTTTCCTGTAACACACCGACCATGCACAGTTTACCACGTATTGGTAAATCCTAACGGACTGTCCGTACATATTATTTGTTGTCCAAACCAAATGTCTGTCATGTTATTTATTGGAAATAGTTGATCATGTGCCGAGCAGCAAATGCATGTTTGACATCTGGTATTACACCGGAATTTAAAATCCGGGCGCTTCACTGTCCTTAAATAGTATAAAATCCTATAAGGATCTGGTGATTAACCACCCAAGACGTCTGGTTCTCGACGGCATTTGTCCATCGGTGCTCTAATTTAGGCTTTCATACAAATAAATACTAGTTAAAGTCTTGCTTCATAAATTGACTTTGGAGATTAGGAAACATGGAGATAGTCAGACCTCTGTCTACCATAACAATGTGAAAAGGGTTTATACATTTATGAAGAGGCACGGTGGTAGACAAGGTCCGTTGGGATTAGATAAAGCCCTGTTCGGTTCCGTTGACATAAAAAATATCTCAAATTCCCAATCACCGCGCGCGGTTGAGTGTGAATGAGAACCACACCAGTCACCCCCATCTCCGGTCTCTTGCTTTTTTTTGGTTTGAAATTTAGTTGTGTCATGGAAAATAGCGGCTGAGAGGACAATAATGGCATCTTAAACAATACTGAGATGCTGATTAGGCCCTAATTTAATAGAACGAAGGCCACTTGCTTTCGTGATGCTCTCCAATTTTAGAGGGGTGAATAAATAAATACTTCGAGATTTGACACGAAAGGTTGCTGAGAACCCGGGTCCCATCGGCCCCTGCAATGAGTTTCAGTGTCAACTTCTATATCTGTTAGTACTGTTCTGAGAAGGAACGGAGGGGATCTCTCATGGGGCTGGTGGTTAGCTGTGGGAATTTAGGCGGGGAGCTCTTGTCCGATGCGATCAGGGCGGGAGACAATCATTTGGTGAAAAAACTGATAGAAAAGGATCCAGGCTTACTCAACAAACCTCTCAACGCTTACCAGCGGCTCAGCTCTCTGCACATTGCTGCCCTATATGGCCGCGCTCATGTAAGATAAGCTTCTTTTTCAATGAATGCTTTGTTCTTACATGATAATGGATCAGTAATCAGGAATTTTTACGCTTTTCTTTAGATTAGTGAAGATTTAAATTTGGTTCTTGCGGATACCCATTGGACTCAGTGACGGTCCACTTATTTCACTTCATAGAGGAAGCCGCTTGATTTAATAAGATGGTAACAGATGCATTGGGTTTACAGGTTATGGAAGTTCTGCTGGAGGCAGGGGCCGAGCCCAATGTGTGTGGCACCAAAGCAAGGGTAATGAACTGCAAGAAGATTAATAATAATTATTAATTATGAAGGAAAAATTTAAACACATTGTTGTATTTTTTGGAATTTGATTTGATAATGTTGCCTGTCAATCTTGGTGGCAGACTCCATTGATGGTAGCTTGCAAGCGAGGAAAAGCAGCATGCGTAGACCTTTTGGTTCGATCTGGAGCAAACGTGAGAGATCAAGGACACATGGTTATTATTAATTATTTTGGAACTAGGAAAACATGAGATGGATCATGTGGGTTTTCATACATTTGCAGGTGCTGGCATTTGAAGCATCTAATGGAAGAACTTGTCTGCATTACGCTGCGAGAGGAGGCCACTATGAATGCGTTGAAAGAATCATAGATGCTACACGGACAGGGCCAGTTGCCGAGTCTTGGTAAGCCAACCAGCAAATAAATACATGGGTTAGACACAAATTGAGAAACAGATTAATCTAATTAACTAATTTGGTTGATTGCCTTGTAGTATCTTAATTTTCTCCCTTAAATTCTCACAATTCCATATTTGGCAGGGGATTTATCCGCTTTGTTAATGTAAGAGATGCTATTGGAACAACCCCTCTTCATATGGCTGCCCGAGCAGGGAAGGCTAGTATCTGTCGTTTGCTGTTGGATAATGGGGCATTTGTCTCAGCAACCACTTCCACATTTGGTTTTGGGTTAGATTTCTAAACTTTTGTGTGTGAATTAAATAATTTCAACTTGTGTCATCAGAATTAGAGTGGGTGGGTATGACGCAGAGATCAAGATCTTTCCAGGTAATTATTTTATAGTTTTTTGAGTCAAAATATACCTGTGTGACAGAGAGAAACTTGACCTCCATTAGGGTCACTTCTTCTATTATCATGTGGACATTTGTAAGGGGATGCAAATAGGATCGTGACGTCTTTGAGATCTCTGGATTCAGAACATGTGCTCTTATATTAGATCTGTAGAACCTGGTTTTTTATTTCTGCAATCTAAGTTTTCTTTATTTTGATCTTTTGTTCTGGTAATTTGTTGAAGGCCAAAGCATGGAAGCACAACTCTTCATAGCGCAGCCAAAGGAGGATCCGTAGAAGTAATTCATGAGTTGCTCGCATGGGGAGCTGACCGCACGCAGAAGGACCTTATGGGGTGACCGCTACTTTCTTTACCCCCTTTATTCAGTTTTATCGATTAATAAATGAATAAGGCACAGGAGTTTCTAGCAAGTAAAACAGTAAGAGAGGATGTTATAAAGTTTAGATTGATAGAGGAAGCTAAAGGATTGCAGTACAGTACAAGTATAGAATTGCCATGTTTCAGCGAATTCAAACAGAAGTTTAAATTGCCGAAAGCTGGAGTGGTAATGATATGACAATTTGGAAATGTCTAAAATAAACAAGCCCTGGATATGGGCATAGGGTGTTGAGAAATTTTACAAACCTATACAATAATCAGTATTTCTTCTGTTGAATCTGATCAAGAACTTGTGCGTAGTGACTTTTGATCTAGTAGATTAGAGTATAGTTATGAACCATTAAGGTTTGGTTCCATAAATGGCTTAGAAAAGTCGGCTTGGGTTTCATTTCATGAACTATAATGCTGCTTTTCTTTACTCCAGCCACTAAATAAAAGCCTGTATTTTTCTGAATAGTAGTTTAAAGGTAGCATTTCTTTTTGGCAGCAGTGTATTCATCACTAGCTGCCAGCTTTGTCTAGACTGGAACTGTAATGGTCTCATAGGCAAGAGCTTATAATCATTGCATTGAATTTCGACAGGCGTACTCCATACGAAGTAGCAGTGAAGTACAACAACATGGTATGTGCAGCCATATTGAACCCCAATGTAGCAGAGCCCATGGTGTGGCCATCTCCCTGGAAATTCATTAGCAATTTAGAACCCCAAACCAAGTCGATATTGCAAGCTGCTCTTGTTGAAGCTAATCGGAAAAGGGAGAAGGGTTTTCCTGTTGTCACCAATCAGAAAGAAGATGTAGAATGCAATTCTCAGTCAGTCTCTGGGAGATTTAAGAATGAGCATCAGGAAGAGCCCATAGAGGTACTCAATTTAATTAGCAGCCCACTTTTTCTCATCATACGTGCATAATTCTGGGTTAATTCATCTGACAAGTTCATTTTGGTTTGGTTTGTGATTCATCATATGTACATAATTCTGGAAAAAATCATCTGACACGTTCAGTTTGTTTGGTTTGTGATCAATCAGACTGGAGGAATAGGTGTGATGGAAATATGCTGTATCTGCTTTGAGAAGTTCTGCACTATTGAAGTGAAGGACTGTGGACATCAAATGTGTGCATCTTGCACCCTGGAGCTGTGTTGTCACAACAAGCCCAATCCATTGATTCCTTATTCTCATCCGCCTGCCTGCCCTTTCTGTCGGGGTACCATCGGACAGCTGGTTTTGGCAGAGCCCAAACACATGGAAACCAAGGATAAAGACATGATGGAGTTGGCTAAGAGCAGGTCCAAGAGATTCAAGAAGCAAAGCTGGGGTAGCATTAGCAAGTGCTCTGCTGGCTCTGGAGGAGGAAGCAGAGGGTCGTTCCGAATCTTAGGGAAAGGATCAGGAAGAATTGTAGATGCAGAGTGGATGACTCACTTATAATTCATTCCTCTAACATGAAATCTGATATTCTCCTCTTTTGCAGCTGCCACCAGCCCAAAGAGATGCAACAAACAGACATTTTTTGTTTCTTCTATCTTTTTATTGGTTAGTTTTACCATACCATACCCAGTTACCTACTAAATTCTTATCATTGCTGGAATAATTGCAATTTTTAATCCCATAGCATAACCTCCTTGGAAGAAGCTTTTCAAAGCAACACGAAGAAATGGCTTGTAATACAATCCTAATGAGGAACAGAACTAGGAATATCAACAACAAGTAGGGAGGGACGCAGGGGAAACCCCAAATTCATTCTGATTACAGTATCTGTGCTGCATAATGCATCGGAGCTCCAAAGGTCTTTTTACAAATGGACTACAATAGAATTTTCTTCAGCAATGCAAAGTTCATCTTCAGCAAATAAGGGCACAGATAAAGACGTTCGTTGGTTCTATAAGATATATTTGATAATGTGAATGAAGACTGTACAGTTTATAGTAATAAACAAGCATGTCCCTCTTATGTTTTTTTAAGGTTTTGGATAAACTTGAAAGTGTCTTTTGAAACTTTGATCTGTGAAATTGGAATCACACTGGATAATCAAATTTCTGTCAAATTTTTTATTTAAAAATTTATTGAAAATGATAATTTTGTTACTCCAAAGAATTGTCTCTGAAAGTTTGATTTGTGAAATTGGAATCACACTGGATACTGATAATCAAGTTCTTGTCAAATTTTCTACTTAAAATTTATTGAAAATGATCAATTTAAACCAACATTATTTTAGGATAAACGGCCAAGTTATAATGTCTAATTGTCCTTCAGATAAACTGTTGAGGTATAAGGATCATGTGTATTTTAGAATAATTAGATTTGGCGTTTTTATATACAATGTAATTTAAGGTCATTATTTGGTTATGTGAATGTATTTACAAAATTGATATTCGATACATAATATAATATGTAATATAGTATTTAAATCCTATTAGTTTTTGTATTTTTTGGTAAATTAAATTATATATTTTTAAACATTGAATTTTTGGTAAATTAAATTATATATTTTTAAACATTGATCCGACGGTTTGAACCTGGAATTTCATGGAATATAAGACTTTATTATATACTACACTTTACAACACTTATCAAGCCAATTGATAATTAAATTACTCAATAAATTCATATTTAAATCAAATTTAAAAACTATATAAAATTTAATTGTTAATTAAATTATTCCATAAATTCACATTTAAATCAAATTTAAAAAAAACTAGAAAACTATTTATTCTATGGTGGCAAAATTTTGTTAGCAAAATTTCTCATTTTTATTTTCAATATAATTCCAACCACATGTAAAAATTTACAAGGTAAGTTTCTCAGATAGAACACTAGAAGACACCGTTCACAAACATATTACAGATCAATACACCAATATTCTTGACATAGTTAAAACCTTCAAAGAGTGAAACAGTCCACGACCTAAGCCAATGCGACCACTTTAGGCAATTTATTAATAAAAAAAAAGAAAATTTACAAGTCTTCTCTCATGAACGATCACTTTACAAATGACTTTCCATGCTCTTTAAATAGAGATCATGGACCAATCGGGTGTTAAGCCATGGATCAAGTGTCGGTAATACCGAGAAGAGAATGAACTGTCGGATCACTTTATGTCTAGAACATATCGTGACCGTTGGATTGTAAGTTACAAAAGTACATACTAAAGAAACACATTTTACTTAACTTTACACTAGACCAAGTTATACTTAACTATTTCTTATGTGTCGGAATATCTTAACATCTCTCTTTAAGAACAACTTGGGATAGGATTGAAGGATGTACAAATATGACATAATATGAAAAGGAAGGAGGTGCTAGAGCCTATCCCCTCTCAGCGACAACTTCTTGAACTCCAATCATAAATCGAAGTTTAGTAAACTTCGTCTTTGTGAGAGCTTTTGTAAAGATGTCTGCAACTTGACCATCGGTTGAACAATATTGCACTTAAGAACATGGTCATGAATGAACTTTCTGATGAAATGCATGTTTAGTTCAGTGTGTTTCTTGCGCTAAAGTTGGATTGGATCTTTGCATAGTTGAATGACATTTTGATTATCACACCAAAGTGTAATTGGATGTTGTTGCTGAAAGCCAAACTTTGACAAGCTCTGACGAAGCCACATGGATTTCTTACTAGCTTCTATGACGCCACAATACTATATTTCTATTGAAAAAAGATAAATGGCACTTTGCTTTTTGCAAGCCCATGTAATAGGTCCAAAACCAAGAGCGAAGACATACCTCTGATCATCAGGGTCACCAGCGCATTCAGAATCAGTGAAACCAACCAATAGAGGAGATGCTTCTGCATTGTAATGAATCCCAATTGAACTGTACCTCGAACATAACGAAGTATTCTTTTAGCTGCTTTCCAATGACTTTCATGTGCGTTTTTGCATAAATCAAGCAATAAGGCCAACAACAAAGGAAAGCTCAGGACGAGTATGGGTCAGATATAAAAGTTTTCCTGCACGCTGACGTATAAGATAGCATCAATTTCAAGGGAAGTACAAGTGATTGAAATTTTGGCTCTAAATTGAAAGCGAGAAGGGCTGGCTTACAATCTTCCATCTGAAGGTAGCGTAGAAGATCACAAGCGTACTTGGACTGGGAAAGGGAAATACTTTCCTTGGATTGCAAGACTTGAAGACCAAGAAAATGATGCAAGTGTTTTAATTATGTCATTTCAAACTGCTTTTTAAGGTTGGACTTCACATGGTTTTTAAAGTTGGGATCACTACCAACGAGGATAAGATCAACATAAAGAATGTAACAACCATGAAATAAACATTTCATTAATAAGATTAATCAAGTAATTCATAGTCAAGTCACACTTTATCAACTAATTAACACCAATTCAGAACTATAAGCAGAGACAACTTACATGTGAGTTCTGGGTTGAATGCTAGTTGAAGTCTGCTAACTGCAACAAAGTCTTGGGGACAACTCTCCACCCAACCGTAGGCTCAATTGCACAAAAATTTACTGCAACTGGCCACCCCCGAACCCTCAATTTACGTACTATTGCCAGGGTATCCTTTGTCATATAACACTATTCTCCCAAGAGAATGGATGATGAAATCATGGTCTGATGGAATGCTTGAATGCCTCTCATCTTCCTCATCATTTATTAAATAGAACAAACATTGGAAGGGGAACCACATGCACACACTCCATGTGTCCACATGCAACTTTATTGCTTTTCTTGTTTTATTTATTTTGTTTTTACTTTTTGATAGTTTTCCTGATTTTTACTGCTTTCTTGTTTATTTCTATTTATATTAATTTAGAGCTTAGTATTGTTATTTATTATTTATTTATTATTACTATTTACTATTTATTATTTATTTTCTTGTATTTTTAATATTATATTATTATTATTATTATTTATTATTTATTATTAAGGGACATTACATACTCTCCCACTTTAAGGAACTTCGTCCCGAAGTTAAATTGAATTATTTATTATTTATTATTAAGTTGAATTATTTAACATTTTATTTTGTTATTTATTACTTCATGTTCACCCAACACCCTCTGTTGAATTAGTATAACCAGCAGATATCGAAAGTTTTCACAAAACCCGAGAAATCTCAAGGAATCTGTCTTTTATCCCACTTTCAGAACCAAGCATAAGCCTTCCTAGTCTATATCCTAGTCCAAGGTTGGCCTCAAGGCTTGTGCTTGACTCAAACCTCATCTGCCCCAAGGCAGGCATTCGGTATGGTACTCAATGACTCTAGGCATCTCGCAAGGCCGTCCCACTCCCTCCACAACTACTAACGCGCACAGTCCCAGGCATCGAAATCCTTACACCCCCACCAAACTTCGGCATCCCAATCCAATAACAAGCACCTAGCCTAGAACATTAGGGACTTGGCCTCCTCAAGATGGTCCCATAGCCCTTCAAGAGCTATCCATTAAGAGTTACACAAGACAAAGGAACAACTGGCATATGTAATTGATTGAGTTTGTCCCCAGCCCATATGGTGTTATTTATTCTCCCTCGTGCATATGGGCTCGCATGAGATCATCAAATAAACCGACCCTCTCGGTCCATTTGTGGAGTCCTGTGAATTATCACACTTCAACATGCAACCAATGCATTAGCTATATTATCATAGTATCATAGAAAATAATCCACATGCTCAGTCTTTCATGTCATCATGTAACATTCATCATTGTTAATCGCAACATTATGAATAATAACGAACTGCATGCTCATGCATGTCATAAATTTGTACGCAACTATCACATGCTTCACCTCATGAAATACCATCATAAGTTATAACATCAACATATTTGCATCAAAGACATATCATGACTTCACAAAATAAATGAACCACATGTCAATAAACCTCATATTATAGCATCATAATTCCTATGCCACGTTATGTATATCATATCCATCGTGAGTATTCAACATTAAATACCTATCATCATGTAGTACATGAATATGTCAATATACCTTGACATAACATCATAATACTTGTGCATATCATCATCATCATAAGGATACATCATCACTATTGTAACAATTATATAAATATGAACCACATGTGCATGATCATCCTCATACATCATATCATGAAACATCATCAATATGAGAAACATCTCAATACCTATTAAATATAGAATAATACTCTATAAGCATTCTTATCATGATTCATCAGAAAAATCAATTTCATTTACTTTACAAACATTCAACTATGAACTAAGATTATTCCCCATCCATTTAGGATCTATGTTATCACATCAGTGTTATTAGTGTTATGCTTTCATCAAAATACCAATTACTTTTTCAATAATCATTTCCACTTCTTTCAACTGGAAAGTTGACCATTTACACCATAGGTATACTCATCTAAGTACATCATTAAATTTCACATGAGCCTCATCATCTTGAGTCTTAATCTCTCGTCATATATTCTTCCTTCCCCAAGGAAATTCTGGTGAAATTCATTGTTAAGATATTACTAGTTATATAATCATTTTTTTTAAATCATCTATCTCACAATTAAAATCCCTTGGTTCTACATCCATTTACCCTTAGGATTACCGATTCTAATACCGCTATAGGCAATTGCATATAAACACTAGGTCATCATGATTTAATTTTATATCATGCTTAATTTACTTGCATGAGGGTTTGTTGATCCATGTTGACTTATACATACATCACTTAACAATTATCATTTTCATCCACACAAAATATTTTCTTATCTCGTCAAGTTCCTATCTCAATACCACTTGATTGCTTTATCGTAAATTCACCCTTCTTTAAGTTGGACAAGAGATTCTTCCTCATTAAATAGTATCTTTATTTTAGATTTTGAAACATTTGGAAACACTTCTACCATCATCATCACTGGTCATTATGAAAATTCTCTACTTCATATTTTCACACCTTTAAACTATGTATATCATCACTATGACCATTAGCAATCATGTTTTTCGGTCCACTCATTAATACCCTTAAAAGAAATTTTTTCCTGATAGAACATCCCTTCATTTCCTCCTACTAGATATTCATAGATATATTTTTATTTTTTTTCTAGTCTTAATTTCATAATATTCGATGTCTACTAGCTTTAAAAAGGGAAACTTCTTCACTTCATTCTATTTTATTAAATTATTGACGTTAATTTCTCACCTCCAGTCATTGTGGTTTCTTTTCCTCCTCTCTTAAAAGCATAACATTGATACACTTTGGAAATGTTGATACTATTCTCCAACTTGGGTAATACCCTATAAATAAATTCATTAAGATGGCTACCAAATGTAATCCGCTTATCATTTCCTGTTTTAAGACATCAACATAATAAAATTGCTTGATCATACATCTTGTTATCCATAATTCATGCATATAGTTAGTCACCTATGGAAAACTTTACAATGTGTCTCTCCCTTTAGAGGGAAAAACTATTAAAGATGTTGTCATTCACACAACTTATCTCTTCCAATTGATCAATTTTATTACAGATTTACTTCTTTAATCTATGTCATCATACCTTCAAGGTTCCTTCAAACTGACCTTCATTATTACCATGATTATTCAACTTCATTAATTGATTGCCAATATTTTCTTCTTTATGTGCATCAGCCTTAGATAGACCTTATAGTGATACCTTTAGAGTACCAAGTTATGATTATACCGAACTCTTCCATTATGTTCTAAAATAGGTTGCCTCTTCTTATTGATTTCTTACCCTTGTTGTGACACTTCCTCTCAACCACCTTAAGTATCTATCTAGCACTCTTTTTTTTGTTCATCTGATTCAAGTTGGCCATAATCATATGAGCTATCATTAGTTATCATCATTAGAAAATTTGCAAGTTTTTCATTTCCATTTCTCCTTAGACAACTTTATCTAATATATGCAGTTAACCTTGAATCATGAAACCTCATGTAACATTATACTCAACATCACAACAATTAATTAAACTAAACTGAAATCATAGTGTACGATTTAGATGTATCATAAAGTTTAAACAATAAAACATGCTTTAGATGTTCCATAAAAGTATCTGTCTTAGCTAAGTAAGCAATTAATTTACTCATTAAAATCCTTCAATGTAAATTTTGAAGAGTATGATCTACCAGGCGTAAGGTAAAGTAGTGTAGAGGCTAAATTAAAAGTAATGTAAAAATCATGAACATATTTCCATGATTGACCATTTCCAATTAACAAGTAATAAAATTCTGAACATGCAACAAAAACAAAAGACAACATATTAAAGAAAATAGACAGAGATATTAAAGATATTAAAGAAAACCTAACAATTTCCATAATAAACCCATACTATAATGACAAATATCATGCAGCTCCAAGAATCCCTTATTAAACTCCAATTTCTGTCCACCTTATAATTAACTCCAATTTGAGCCATTGTACATTGAGTGGATAATGATCATATAAGAATTTATTGATCCACCACAACATGCTAGAATTGAACCCTTTGACTTAATAATTCGAAATAAAATGACTACATGTGATGAATGAAACAAAAATATAGAATTTCGAATGCTAACTACAGGAACATTCAGTGACAACAATGTGAGCAACCGAACCTACGATTTTTAGGTTGGATAAATTTGATATTCAATCATCATTTCAAACCTAAAAAATCATACTATTGTTGGACTGTATATTTTCAGTGGTGTGTGCGCTTTTAAATTTAATGCAAGGTGTATATCAACTGTTCTCGAATATATCTTTTATGTATGCTTAGTACTATGCATGTTATTTTAATCACAATTTGGAAGAGAAACACCTATAATACACTGTCTACCAACTATTTTGATATAATACCACAGTGACCCAAACAAGTAAACTCAGATTTCTTTGCGGAAATTTTTAAGATATTCTAAGTGGGTATCTTATGACTATGACTGATATAAATGAGTATTTTTGGGGTTGAACCATTTCTGGGCACAATATATGTTCCATGCTTGTGATTTAAATACTCTGTGCTATTCCTATGGTCATTGTATAACTGTGTTCAAGTAAATGGCAAGAAAAATATACCTACAACAATGCATCTATAAGCCGTTTGACAAAACATCTCACTGAAAAACTCAATAAAACTCAGAAATTATAGTGTGTTTATTGAGCCATTTCCAAGAGGGAATAATACGAAGGTAGATTCGAGCCGAGCTTTCCGCGAATGATCTCGTCCGAGAATATCATTTCATGGATGTGGATATGATTATTTGGATTTGTCATTTTTTATTATTTGTATTTGTATATTTTAATTTCAACACTGAAATATGTGGAATTTAAGAAAATACAATAATAACCAATGTCACTTTTATTATGAATCATTATAAAAAAATAAATGGATATTTTCAAAATGATATTTGACATTGACTGAAAATTTACAAGAGACCATTGTCAAAACAAGAGTTCATTGATGATATCAATAAAACAGTGATGGTAGTGGAGAAAGTTTCAACTCCTACCTCATCAAATCACTGAGAGAAAAAAAAAAAGAAAAGGAATAAGGACTCAGGTGAAAACCTCCATGAGGTGCATGAGTCCCACTATCATGTTGAAAACCTCTTGGGGCAGCCCAATGGTGTCAAAAAAAAAAAAATAGAGAAAAAATGAGAATAAAAAGATCCATGGGTGAAAACCTCTTTTGAGGCGCCCAGGAAAACAGATAGGATGAAAACCTCTCAGAGGTAGCTTAGTTGTTTTCAAAAAAAAAAAAGAGAGAGAAAAGAGAAAAATACTGAAAATTTCTATTTTGCAGATCAACAAGAAGGATGATCAGAGAGCAAAGGAGGATCACCAAGAGACCTATTTCACTCATATTTTATTTTTCCACTCATTTTCATTCATCACTCTACCATTTCTTCCATTTTTTCTAGTCCTCTCCTTTAGTTTACAAGAGGACTGTGTTTTCTATAGGATCCCCTATAAACCTACAGGATCCCCTGAAAACCTACAGGATGATCCTGTAGGAGTCACATTGACCTAGAAATCCTACAGGAAGCAACCCTAAAGGAAAAAATGACATGCTATGTCAATGAAATAGCACCCCTACATCATCATTCCATGACCATACCTATGTCTACCTTCATCACCCTTGCTTCACCCTTACAAAAATATCAGTTTCAAACAAAAAATTTCATAGTCTTCAAAAAGGAAGGAAACAGAGAGAAATAGGGAGCATCACCTAAGTATTCCTTGTTCTCCACACTCCTAGTCTCCCTCTCCATCCATGTCACCATCCTCAAATTCCCAACAAAAGGTATGATTAAGAGTTCCAAGGGAGAAGCAGCTACAAGACATCCTGTAGGAAATCCTATAATAGCCTATCCCACAGAATACAAATCATAAGAACAACAAGCTTCCAACATGATGATCCAAGACAGAAGGGACTCCAAAGTAGCAACAACACCATCATCTTCAACACCAGGTACCTGCACCACAAAAAAAAAATTGTCAGAAAACAATAAAAAAGGGAAGAAGAATAGCATGTAGCCAATACACACAGCAAACACCTCCAGTATTCAACCACTACAGCAAGGTATTAAGCACCATAGGTAAGTATGCTACTCACTCTCTTATGTGCATAATGTAGTCAAAAGATTTAAAGGTTACGAGTAAGTTGGTTTATAAGCAAAAGGTGGCCAATTAACTTGGCCACCTTCAATCAGTCAACAAAGAAAAAAAATTTGTCCTCACACATGTGGCAGCAATCAACTCAAAAACAGAAAGGAGAGGACAAAATTAGTTAAGGCTACGGAAGCATGAAGTGGGAGTTGATTATGAGGAAGTGGGGAAGGATTAGATGGTAGTGGGGACCAATGGTCCAAAAATGGAAACCGTACCTCAGCTACCAGCACACCACCTCACCCGAAATGACCATAAGAGGAAATAATTGTCCTCCCCATGCATTCATGCATTCATTTCCTCGAGGATCACTCTCACAAGTCACTCTCATACCTAGGCAACCTACAACAAGGAATACAACATCATTTTTCTGTACAGGAATTCCTAGAGGATTACACAGGAAATCCTATAGGATTGCACACATGATTCCTATAGGATACACAAAGACAATCTACAGGATAGGTTGAGAGGAGTTTCAGAGGGGAAAACATGGGGTTTGGCCACAACAAACACTATGAAGAGGTAGGCTCTATAATTACATCCCTCTTTCCAAGTAAATTGAACAAAAAAATCCACTAGTTTGAGTGAATTTGGTAGATGTGCAAGAAAATTGTCCACGCAGTCATCTTAGTCTTTTACTTTTGCATTTGAAAATTGTATCAGCCATCTCATCTCCTCAAACCCCCACCAACCAAGATGACAGGAGGGTTTAATAGAAGGGAGCCCACTAACACTGTGAGAATCCAACAACACCCTTAGGTACTAGAAATCTTCACAAGGCATAATTGGATGGGGTTTTTTGAAAAAATAAGGGGGTATGATGATGAGGTGGCCCAAGATCTTTCTCTCTCCCTCATTCCACTTACTAGAGTCCATGCCACTATTGTGGTAAGAGGCCTCTCCATATAACTAACCCCTGAACTCATCAATAGAGTTACCACACTTCCCCTAGGAGTACCATGGAGGAAAGAAGACAAAGGTGATAGCTAGGTTGCCAAAAGGAAATTCTTTATAAAAGGTGAGGGACCGATTGAGGACAAAAATGGAGTAAGGAGATAAAGTATGCCATATCCCTGGAATGAGGTGAGTTACCAACTTATCAAATACATTTCATGTGAGGGTAGGTATAGTGTGGTCTATGGTTATCATTTTAGGTTCCTTGAAGAGTTTAGATTTGGAGCAGAAACACCCCATCACCAGAGACTTAGCATACCATAATTCGTGATGTAATCACTGATAGAAACAAGCATCAAGGTTCAAGAGGGAAATTCCCAATGGTTAGCTCACCATGGGTTAATTAGGATCCTTATAAAATATTCCCTCCAAAACCTAAGAATTCCTATACAATGGTTAGTTTTCAGAGACATGCAGGCAGAGGAAGACATCAAAGCTCTCACATATGATGTTAGTCCTACTATTAGTGGAGAGGAAGAGGAAGAGACTGAAGCAGAGCAAGAAGAAGAAGAAACAAAAGGAGATGAAGATGAGATGGATGAAGAAGAAGATGAAACAAAATAAAATGAGGAAGATGAAGAAGAAGAGGAGAAGGAAAAGGAGGATGATGAAGAAACAAAGGAGGATGTTAAGGAGGAAACTAATAAAGAAGAAGAGGATCTACAAGAGGAAGAAGAAAGGAAATACATAGATGAAGAAATAAATGGGAAAGATGGGGTAGAAGACAAGGAGGAGTCACCTAGGATGTCTCCAGAACCCACTGATAGGGAGGCAACAACTGCCCTCACTGCTCTTAGCACCCCCATCAAGAAAAAAGGCAAAAGACATAGGCAAACCCCCTTATATTTCAGGACAAGGAAAAGCACAAGAATAAGGCAGGGGAAACCCCAAACACCAACGAAAATTCCCATTGTGATTGAAGACTCACCTAAACAAAAGGATAAAATGCCTTCCCCTAAGTCTCCTAGCACTTATGTAACAAGGCCTATGACTAGATCCACCTCCTCCAAGGGAAAATAATTCCTACATGATACACAACAGGATCTACAGGAAGAAGAAGTAGTCCTACAGGATACTCTGTTGAACCTACAAGATACAAAAAAATTGGAAAAGGAGGTAGGCCAACAGAAAGAAACTAAATAAGAGGACCCAGAGTCAAAAGAACCTAGCCCCCAACCTAACCTTGACTCCTACTACCAGTTTATTGAAGGAGGCAGGTTCATTTCACAAAAAATTTCTATTCCACTATTCTTTTAGCTTGAGAAGGAGAGAGCCAAAACTCGTTGATGGATGCAGATCATCAAATCCAAGTGGGTGGAAGACATTGGGAACATGGAGGAGAAGCTCAAAGATTGAGAGAAGCACTAAACATGACACCCATGTACAAGCAATCTATGCAAAGGCTGAAATTCAATTGGATTGGCCTAAAACTCAGTCAGCCACTACTCTGAGGAATGATAGATGGAAGGAAGGAAGAAGAAGAAAAGAGGCAGTGGGAGGAGGTAGAAATGAAAGAAGACTTATATGAACAAGAAGAGGAAACCACATCAGAGGCATGGGATGTCAGGGAGGACACTAGAGCTACGAAGGATATGGATATTGATTGAGTTTCTCAGAGGATGAGCAACAGTTTCAGTAGGGGGGTGATGATGAGCCTAATCATTGGGTAAATATATGGGCATTAATTCACCTCCTATCTTAGTCAAACCAACTTTTCCCACAACTTATTACATTTTTTTTATTATATTTTGTTTATGAGATGAGTTAGAGTTGGATATTATGCCTAGTGGACTGATATTCATTGAATGTAGGATTGAAGGAGAAAATCAAGGAATTTTGGCAAATACTAAGGTTAAAACTTGAATGGAACAAAGGAGAGGGATTGTAGGAGGTAAATGCTCCTCATTTAATTCTACCCCATTCGAATATTCCTCCATCCATTACACCAACTCGGAGTGCAAGCAGCCAAGCCATGAGGATTAGAAGGCAGCTGAGCAGGTGTGAGACAAAGAGCCAGTTTATCTCGAGTTTGGGAGCTGAGCCTCCCTAATTTTAAGGAAGTTGTTGGGGACTTCAGTTGTATAAGTAGAGATGCCTAGAGCCTCATTAGGATTCAAACTTTTGTTGTAAAACTCTAAGCTATTTTCGAGCTGTAAACTTGTGAAAGTTTTATTGATGTAATTTTTTGTTTTGGTAATAAGAATGAGTTTTGTTTTGAGCCAACACTGAGTTAAATTAGAGGGCTGAAGCTCTTGGGTTATGGCCCAACCCTAGTGTTATCTCAAAATCTGACCCTATAAGGCTGCAGACCCGGAAGACCTCAAGTAACTATTTCAAACCTACTTAAGACTGAGGCTTAGCCTCCCCAACCAAAGAGGGCTCTCTTAAAGGATTAATGTTTTTGATTATGATTAAGATGGCTAACTCTTGTGAAACGAATGTAAAAATATGAATGGTGGAAACACAGTTATAAACTATCCATTGGGCTTATGGAGTCAACATCATTTCAGTATAACAATCGTATTAACCTTACATAGAAGTTAGGGCATTCAACATTCAACACATTCAGAACATACCAAAAACATATAGGACCACACAGTCTATGAATGTATACAGGAAGTTAGAGCACTATGAGTGAATTCTAAGTGATTACACATTCATACCATTGCAAATATTGGGAAAAGAACAACACAACACATTATGAACATCGAATCCCTCCTGAGTTCTGAGAAGTAAAGCCAATCTTGTATTACTAAAACAAAGTCTTTACATAAAGCCAAATATCAGAGCTTTTTTCAATAAATTTCCAACCATGTGTACATCGCTCTTTCTCCTATTTATAGAATTCTTTTACAAGGCTCAGATTCCTCCTCCAACATGAGGGGAATTCGAATTCTACTTCTTATGACACCTATTCACACTTTAACTACCTATTAAATGTAACAAACTGCTAACTAGACTTTTTAGAGATCTAAGGCAAATAGGTGTCTAACTCCATATCATGCTAATAATAGTATTAATTACAATCAATTCTCGTTCTTTGACAAGTGGTCTCTTTTAGTTTAGCTGTAGTAGGTGTTTATAGCTGTCTGCTGGTCTTTAATGTCACATCTTCTCCATTGCTCCTGAAAAGTAGGAAACTGCCCCTGTTTATCTGCCTTTGGTTTTCCTCAAAGATATTCGAACTAATGAACCATGTCCTTCTTCTTTGATTATACGAAAATATATTAGAATGCCACATGCTTGATGTGTTGTCAACCTTTTTCCATGTGTGAGAACAAGAACTCTTCCAAACTGTCTGGCATATCATGAACTATGGTATCTCTGATTGCTTGATAACAAAAAGTTTAAAGTTCGAATATATGTTTCTTCTCCCTATTTCTTCCCTTGTTGAATGTTGACACCTATTACATGATCCTTGGAAGAGATTTCTTTTTCAAAAATTTTCCCTTGGTCTTTCAAAATTGGTTGACTAAGTTTGAATCATGTAGCTACAGCAGTTTCGTAGCGCGCTACGAAACTAATGTGTAATCACCAAAACACAGCCTAATATAAAAAATTGCTATCTTGAACTTCTTTATATTCAAACATCCTTTTCAACTGCTCCAAAGCTTTTCAAAACTGAGTGAAAATGTATGATTCCTCAAGAAAAATTATAACAAGGAAAAACCATCAAAATTTTGAACATAACCTTTTTTGCTGTGTGACGTCCTTAAGGATATTTTTTCTGCTGGGCTAACTGCATTTTTAAGTCCTCAATTTGCTTCTCCATGACTCTGGTCCTAGCTCTCAGCTTTGTATTTACCTTTCTGATGAATTGTGCCTCCTTTATTACAAGGACAGTCCAGCTACGGAATTGAACATTAAAGTCGACCACCTCTGGTATTTGAAATGTTTTGTCCTCCCACCAAGCTTGCATTTGGTTAAAATAAGCTTCTTTGATTGCATGTTTTCTAGAAGCTTTCTTCAGTCTAGCAATTTCAAAGTTTGTCAATTCCAACTTTCTTTTCAACTCTTCAACACTATCTTCTTCCTGAAGGGTAACTACTTTACCTTTATCTTTTCCTTCATGAGACTGTGTTATCTCCTCTATTTCATTTGCTCCTGGCAGTATCTCCTGTATGTCTTTGAAATTCCTCGTTATGGGTCTTCTTGGCCTAAAGACAAATTTTATCAACCGCATCATCAAACTTGAGCTTTTTCGAGGCTTTATTTCTCTTAGCCTTGTATTTTCTTGACTCTACCACATCTGCTTGAACCAGGGGAGACTCTTCAATATCAATTGCCTGCAATATGTCATTAAGACTTCCCTTTGAAACCGGGGTGTCTTCAGTCACCACTGCTTTGCCCTTTTCCTTAGCTAATTGGCCTCTTGTCATTCTTCTCTGGACTACTTCACCTATGGGTGATTCAGGTGCACTCTCTCTGATTTGAATTTTCTCTTTCTGGGATTGTTGGGGTGTATCTTGGATTATCAGTGGCTTGGTGGGTTTCCTTACCTGTTTTCCTAGCCTTCACCTTTATAAACCTCCCGGATCTTGTTTCTGCCTGATGATCACTTGTTGCTGGCAAGTCTTTTGTATTTTGAGGACTAAGACCAGTCTCGTTCTTGAAACCAGACATGAAGATGAACATGGGCCAGTCTCTACCTACCTTCTAGAGTTCATGCAGAACAAGCAACTTAACCAATCCATGGTGGAACAATGAAGTCTCACAAGCCTCTTTCCTTAACTACACCTTATCACACATTTTGCTTAGGCTACGGAATAAGAAGAAAGGTAAATCAATAGATGTCTTCCCTGTGAAATGCAACAGAATTTTAAAATGATATGAATACGCCTTATTATATCTCCCTTCATAGGTAAGGTACTTTTGTATGCAGGTAAGAAAATTTGCATACGAGTCCTTGACATAACTCCTAGGAATAGACTTGTTTAAATCGGAGTTAAAGAACTCATGCTTCAGAAATTCTTTACATGGGTTCATATCAAATTTGAAATTCTTAAACCAAGTTTCTTGCCCCCTTGGAATCTTCGTAACTGTGGATATTATGTCTGGTGAGACTTGTAGTTCAAGCATACGAACCTTTGAGTTCAGTCCTGTGAAATTCAAGACAAATTCCTTGGTGACTTGTGCATGACCTCCCTAGAGCTTCTTGCAAAAATTCCAGCATCCAGCTTGCTTGAATGCATGCTCAACTTCTCTGTTCTTCAAGGTTATGTCTAACCTTCAAGTTTAGTCCTCAAACACCTGCTTGACCTATGACTCTTTCTCTCTATAGACCCCTCCATGAATCTCCAGCGGAATGATATGTTTGATGACCGACACTGTTTCAATCTTTGATCTCTGCCTCGCTTGATAGCTGCCTCACTTGATAGTTGCCTCACTTGATAACTGCCTCGCTTGATATACAAGGCATTCAAATTGAACGTTTGTAGATTTGTCCTTTATGCAATGAATACAATCATGATTAAGGTTGTGAATACCTGACTTTTCTTGGATCTTGCAATCCGAGTGTACCAGAGTACCTAGGGACTGTAATGATGGAGATAAGCGGTTGGACATGATATGTGGAGTGTATAAGCTGACAATGGATGATGCAACCATAACTGAACTTGACAAATTTGACAGTTAGGAAAGATTTGATGCGGATTGCACAAATCTCCGATTTCGTAGCGTAGTCAGTGCAAAATCTGGATTATGCGCTACAAAATCACCTAAAACATGTTGTGCTGTGAAAACACCTAAAGCTGAATTATGCGCTACGAAATCACCTAAAGAGCTTTGTAGCACATAATAACCTTTGAACAAAGCTGACACATGGAAATTGTGTGAATTATGAGACCAATGGTGAATGAGAATGCATAGTAGATTCCTAAGACTCAGACTCTAAGGCAAACAAAAACTCAAACCTAGACTAGCACCGAATCTTTACCATCAAACTAATGTGAGTAGTTTGGGAATTATAATTCTTAAGTGATAACACCTAGCAGCCTAGGCTCCTCTTTCTTGTATTTGTATGTTTAGATTAGTCTCATAGCTTCATTGTTAATTTGCTTTTAGATGTGTTTTCATTGCAAGTAGTGTAGATTGTACTGATTGTTTATTAGTTTTCTTCCATTTGTGCCTTGCTTCAATAGCAGGTTAGCAGGGATAAAAGGAATACCACAAGATTTTCAGTGGGTGTCTTGGCCTCATTTCCTCCCTTTGGGATCATGATTTGAGGAAGGGACCTTTATGTAGACCCAAAAACATAGATTTCTATTTCTTGCATAAGCTTTAGAGTTTACTGTATTTAAGTTAGTATTTGATCAGTTTTGCAAAGTAGGATTTCATTGCCATCTCTTATATCTTCACTCTTGCAGTAGATCTCATCCATTCTTTCATTCCTTTGAACAACTTTCCTCATGCATAATGTAGGTAGTTAGTTCATTAATTCTACTTTTCTAGCTTATGGCAATGCTTCTTGTTTAGATAGATTTTTGGGAATTATACATGTTTTATGAAAAGTAGGTGCTTCAGGGGTAGACAAAGACTTCTTAGCCAGAAACCACCTTCCACTTCATCCACCATATTCATTCCTTGTTTTCACCGTTGCCTTCACTAATTTTCATCATTTTACATAAAAATTCTTCCAAGCACATTGAGCGAATCCAACCATCGCTTATCTTTCTTGTTGACTTCTAAGTGATCTTAGACCTTTCCTCAATTCATTCCACCCATATACCACCTTCCCTAAGCCTTCCATCACCTCCAACACCTTCCATTTTTCTCTCAGCTGTATATTGTAGGTTTATAGGGAATCTTGTAGGTTTCTAATACATCATGTAGGTTTTCCTCAAAATGGCCTGTTTTGAGGCTGAATTAAGGGGATACCTCTAGGAAGTCACAAAAATCCTCCCAAGGGTCTCCCACACCATTCAACCATCTCCTAACCCTTCCAGCCATCCTCCAATATCCTTAATTCACTTGCCACATCACCAAAATAAATTAGTCTGCATACTTGATTTTGCATGAAAAGACAAAGAGAGAAAAGAAAATTTATTTTAGTCCCTTTACTTGCACATTAGTGATGTTTAATGCTTCTTATTTCCATTCTTAGATAGTAGCATTTGGTTCATGTTAATTTAGCATTATTGCAAAGCATAGTTTCTTGGCAGTTAATTAGGAAAAGGTGTGATTTAGCATTGAATTTTGGTCTTTTCCATTATTGCAGAAAAGTAGCTCTCCCTTAGATTAGGTTTCCCTTTCTTCAATCAAGAAACCAAGATTCTTCTAACTCCATAGAAGTTTGGCTTGAAAACCACAGTGGTCTCTCCCTAGTTGAACCGTGACAAAGGTAGAACCATCACTTTTACTTGTGTATACAACATTATCACCTCCAAGTTTGTACGAACCCCGAGTTGACAAAGTAAAGTTGGTAGCCCAGTAGTTGCAAGATTCTTGCTGCAATACTGGCACTCCTCAGATGTGTTGAATGGGCTAAATGAAGTTGTTATCCCTTTCAGCTTCAGACTGAACATGAGCTGAATCTACTTGAGTGGCTGCAAATGGTATGGCCACATCAATGGGGCATAATGGCTAAAATCCTAACCCTACCTAAAAGGGTCTATGGCTTGTTGAGTTGTGAAGAGATCTATTGTAGCTGTGTTGGACATAGGGGAGATGATCATCTTGTTGACAACCTCTATTTGGCCATCAGTTTAGGGATGGAAAGTCGAGGACTTAGTAAGTTTTGTATCCAACATCGACCAGAGATTTGACCAAAATACAGTCAGGAATCTGCTATCACGATCTAAGATAATGGACTTTGGGATCCCAAATTGTACCCATAGTTGCTCAAAGAAGATCTTAGTAGTGGCCTCTTCTGTTATACTCTTCTTGCAGCCTGCCATGATGGGCATCATATAGAATCTGTCGATGACCACGAAAATGTAATTGTTGTCATGGTTAGTAGAAGGAAGGCTTGACATGTAATACATGGAGATAGATTCTTGTTTCTTGATGGTTGGTTTGGCAATGATGCAGGTGGTGCAGGATCTAATGTACTTCCCAACATCCCGACGAAGTTTCGAAAAGTAAATATACTACCACAATACCGCCACTGTTTTCCCTACTCTAGAAAGTCCAATGACCCAACTGTAGTGCGCCTCCCAAAAAATCTTGGCATGCTTAGTTGAAGGAACACAAATGTGTCCAAGGTGGCATAATAGTGCATGCTGAAGGCAAAAATTTGGAACTTTCTTCTCTTCCAGGAGTGTCTGGTATATGCTGTGAAATAATGGATTGCTCTTGTAAAGATGTGGCCACCTCGATGTCTCGTTTCCACAACGGTCGAGCATAGTGAACAATGTTATGACTGGTGGTCAATTGAGGAAATCAACAACATTATTTGTGCTGCCCTTCTTATACTTAATGGTCAAATGGAATTGTTGCAAATAGGTTTACAATTTAGAGTGAAGATAGCAAGAAGAGCTGCAGAGTTGAGCTCTTCTACTATCAACATTCAAGAAGTCCTGATGATGGATCCTTGCTGGGATTTGAAACATTGACAAAAATGGTTTTTACTGTGGGTTATCCAGTAACTAAGTCAAAAGATATAAACCATAGATGTCTAAAATCCAGAATAATTTCCCTATACGGAGGGGATACATGGAGTGAAATCAATTTACTTGAAAAGTTTAGAGTGAAGATAGCAAGAAGAGTTGCAAAGTTGAGCTCTTCTACTATCAACATTCAAAAAGTCTTGATGATGGATCCCTATTGGGATTTGAAACGTTGACAAAAATGGTTTTTATTGTGGGTTCTCCGGTAACTAAGTCAAAAGGTTTACAATTTCTAATGGTGATCATTCTGCAACTTCCCTTGTGTCTATATGAACTATAGAGGTTAGTGGTCTTTGTGGATGACTGTTTCCTTCCCCAGAATGTAATGCTTCCATTGACAGAAGTCATGCATAATGGAATAAATTTATTTTTCATAAGTGGGGTACTTTCAGACTGTGTCTGAAAGTGTCTCACTGTGGTAAGCCACTGGATTCCCATGTTGAGTAAGAACCACACCAATAGCATAGTTAAAGGCATTTGTATCAATCTCAAATGGTTGTTGCAAGTCTGGTAATGTGAGCACTAATGCAGAACATAGGCGATTCTTCAACTCAGAAAATGATATTTGTTGTCTTTCCGACCAAAATTACTTTTCTTTCACTCCGACCTTGGTGACTTGACCTAAAGGCCAAGTGATATGAGAGAACCCCAACATGAACCTATTGTAGAAATTTGCAAGACCCAAAATGACTTGTATCTTGGATGGTTCCACATGTACACCCTACTCATCAATGATGTACCCCATATATTGAACCTAGGTCCGGCCAAAGGTGCATTTCTCCAAGTTAGCACATAGCTTGTGTTGGCACAGGGTTTGAAGAATCTATCGAATATTGTGGAGGTTCTCTTCCCAACTCTGGATGAAGATCAAGAGGTCATCTAAATCCACCACCACAAATGCATTGGTGAAGGGTTACAAGATGTCGTCCATCAGTCTCATGAAAATTGCAGGGGTGTTCATCAATTCGAACAGCATGACCAACCTTTCAAAAAGGCCCTCCTTGGATTTGAAGGCAGTCTTCCACACATTAAACAGTTCGATAGGCACCTGGTGATAACCTGACATCAAGTCAATATTGCTGAAATATTTGGTCCCCTTGAGTTGGTCCAAAAGGTCATTAATCTGTGGGATTGGGTAACTATTCTGGATAGTGATCTTGTTCAATGCCTGATAGTTAATAAAAAGCCTTCAAGTCCCATCCTTCTTTTTTACCAATACAATCAAGCTCCCACAAGGTGATGAGCTTGGCCTAATGTGCCCTTTATGCAATAGTTCTTGAATATGCCTCTTGATCTCATCGTTCTCCAAAATAGAGCATCGATATATTAGTCTGCTAGGTAGCGATGTGTCCGAGGTGATTTCGATGGAGTGCATGACCTGACAGTGCAGAGATACCCTTGTCAGTGAGGCGAAAGTATCATTGTACTCCTCCATGACCTTTTCCATCTACTGCTATTGTGAAGAGGTGCCTTTCCTGGAAGTCATGGCCACAACCTTCTTATTTCCATGGGGGTGAATCATAAGGAAAACAAATTTCATGGTATGGGAAATGATCTTACTGCATTTCTTTACAATGATCAAAGAGATGGCGGTAGGCAGGGCAACCTCTGATATCCTGTACAACTTATTAGCCAAAGTAATAATCACAGAGAGAGGTCTAGACTCATATACAACATGTCACGTCCACAAATATGGTTTTCCTAACAATACATCACAAATTTCAAGAGAAGCAACGTCACACAGTCCCTCATCTGTGAAGGGCTTGATGTTGTAAGGAAGGTGACACTGCTGGCTAACACAAAGATCATGTCCTTGGTGAAGCCACCCGATGGTGTACAACTTTGGATGTGCTATAGCCTTTAGGCCTAGATTCTTCATAACCTCACTGAAATGGGGTTCGTTTGGCTCTCACTAATGACAATGAACTACAACAGAGAACCCTTCACCCACATCTGTGAGTGGAAGAGGAGTTACCCCTCCTCTGGATCTTCAGTATCAATCTTTTGGATCTTGGTGGTGGCCATGGTGCCACTGGGCTTCGCATAAATGATATTCTTCCCTTTGTCAGTTCCCTTATTGGGTTCTAATTCAGATTTGGAACCTGTGTCTGATTCAAAACCCTTCATCTTGGCCACCAATGGATGCTTGACCCAACACTTACTTGTATTTTGACTAGTGCTCTTATGGAGCTCACACCATTTTCTCGTGTCCTTCTTTGACTTGGTGGTGTTGTTCTTTTCTTGTGTCTTTGTCGAGCTATCCTGCGTAGCACTACCTTGGCTTGGTCCTTTGTTCTGTAGTTTTGGGGCACCTTTTCCTTGCTTTGGATTTGTAGATCCAAAGTCCCGCTTATTCTATTTAAACTTCTGGTCAATCTTGACAACATAACGATATCCCATGCAAAACGAGGAAATGTCTAGGAACTCCATCTCATCCTGGATGTACTTGTGTCGACAACCACAGTACTTGAGCACCAAATTTTGCTCAATATCCTTGATACAGAGCTTCGTGCGAAGGGTATGGAAAGTATTTGTGAACTCTGGAACATCTTGGTCCCTTCCCTCCCATACCATGGTCCACTTTATTTATTTTTCTTCATAGCTCTCGACCGGGTAATATTGTTCCTTGATGGCGTCTCAGAAATAATTCCAAGTGGGTGTGGCTGAAAGCAACGAGGGTTCATAGGTCTCCCACCAATCCTTGACGTGTGGGGTGACTTTAAGAAGTGCAAAAGTAATATTTTTCCGATTGGAAAAGTCATGAACTAAAAAATATCCTTCCAATATATTTAACCATTTATTAATGGCATCTACATCTATCAGGCCTTCGAATATGGGAATATCAAAGTTAACTTGTACCTTAAAAGGAGTGGTGCTTATAGAGTGGCTGCTAGATGAATATGCATCGCCTGTGGGTAGTCGTTGAAGGATCTGGGAAAATTTATCCATCGTCGTGTCCCTCTATCTCTCGAGGACTTCCTTGATCAACATTTTGAAAGGATATCTTGTCAGCTCGTCTTTCTTTTCTTCAACGAAATGGTTCAACCAGATCAAGCCCTAACTCCTTATACATTGACCTTGTTGGGGATATGCAAATAGAAACAGAGAAAGAGAAGACTACTCTAATACCATTGATCTAAACTTAAACAGGAATGAAATAACTTACATATATAATCATAAACATAGAGATGTAGTAGAAAAACACTTCATTTCATTAATAGAAAAATATTGAACTATGCTTAACAACAGAATGGAAATAAGATAGCTCGGGCGATGGTAACTTATCTCTGAGAAGAGATGTGGTGGCTACATGCCTCTGAACTGTGTTACAATGAGGCTCAAGGGCGTTTTTAATATTGGAAAACATGAAAAAACCCTAAAAAACCAAAACCCTAACCCTAGGAGATGTAACACCAAGAGTTTGTGGGCCCCATTGGTGTTAGTTGGGCATCCAACTTCCTGAGGTCGTAACTTGGTCATATTATCTACGTTTGGTGCGTATGATACCTTCTTGGAAAGGTCTCTTTGAGTACTACAATTTTCGCCGCAACCCCTTTCCTAATGCCATGATCCTACCGCAAACCCCAAAAAAAAAACACCGTTTAGGAGGTCAAAACTACTCCGGAAGTTCAGGACCTGAAAGACTACTAAAAACAGTAATTGCTAAAATGAAGAAGGAAACAAATGAAATTGACTAGGGTGTCTAGGTGGAATAAGTGGGTGGCCACCAATATCCACCTAGATTAGTTTCAAACTACAACTCATGGGATTATGGACACCAAGATGAAGGGTATCCACCAGTGGAACATATATCTCTATCAAGTGGTTAATGTAGAGAATATTCTTCACCAAGGAAAGTGGTTCACTAGGAACCAAGTTTAATAGAAATTTCAACATATGATGAGGGAACTTGACACAATGGGAACCATTGCATCCTAAGGGGGGAGGATTGATCCAGATGGATGATAATTACTGCAATTAATAATTATTTTTCTTCAAATGTTAGTTTACAAGATATAGTTTAAGTAAAACCATGGATTATATTTGTAACATGCATGATAACAAACAAAATAAATCATAATAGTGAAGTGAGAATCTAATCATATGATGATTTAGTTTTTACTATCATAAGTTATGATTTTCACCCATGGATTTTGTAAAGTGTGGTATTTACCCATTGTGTTTGAATGACACGATGATTTAGTTTTTTCCATCATAATTTATGATGTTAACCCATGGATTTTCTAAACTATGATTTTTACCCATGGTATTTTGAAATGTAAAAGGGAATGACTCTTGGTGGAAAGACAACTGTAAACAGTATAAATACAAGACTTCACTAGGGAACAAAGCATTATTTTTCGCATAATGTAGCCTCATGATATATTACCAATCCAATAAATATTTGAGTTTATTTTATATTGTTTTTCTGCAATATTTCTCTTATGTAATGTGCCATATTCTCAGTCTTTTTATAATATTTTCCTACAATATTTCTCTTACACATTGTGACATATTCCTTTATCATTTGTGAAGTTTCATTTATTATACAACTTGGATCACACCAACATTAGTGCATCAGATCTCATGAGAACCATGCAATTAAGTTTGCTCAGGCTAGAGTAGTATTGGGATGGGTGAGCTGCCGGGAAAATTTAGTTTTTTATTCTTTCTTTACTCTTTAAGTCTCATTCCTTCGAAGATATGGATCATAAGGTTATTTAGGTGACAAATTCATAGTCAACACTCTTAGAGTGTGACAAATAGCCACTCCAGTCTTTATCATCTCCTCATCCCAAGACCAAGCTCTTTTTTTCTTTTTTCTTTCTTTAATGTGAAGCAGGCGCAAGGTGTATAAACTAAGATCTCAGAGATATAAATTGATCCACTATAGACATGTTAATTAAGAACTATTCAGCCAAAACATGGGTCCATCTCTACACATATATGATGGGCCTCCAAATTAGATACAAATTAATGCCCATATTACCTTTCCTAGGCACAAAGACTATATTAAATCTCTCCTTCTGCAATTAATAATGTTTTCTGAGCTTTATCAAGTTCTTAGGAAGGTTTAGAGATAATTTCATATTATGTGCCTAATATTATTTATTTTTCATACTATTAAGAGAATATTGAGTAAATTCTGAAGATTTGTAGAATGAGAGAATTTAGGGACTTTCTCCCTGTCATAAGATGCTATAGGATGGACCAATAAATGAATAGGATATTATGAAATTATTGAATGGATTTTGGAGATTCATTTATTGAGAAAATCTAGGGATGTGTTCCCTGCTACATGTGAAGCCAAAACTCAATATTTAATAAAGATTCAACTGTTGGGAACCATATCCACATTTTTAGAGATTTTGGAGGGTAAAGCTGCCTCCTTTCAAGGAGGATGCTTCCCCATCAATATTTATAAGTACCAATTCAAGTTAGCCTCTAGGGGCATGGATTATTTTGTCTTCTTGAGAAGAAAACTTGTTATTTAGCAACTCTACTTTCATTTCGAACATGGATCTACCTCAATTGATTCTAATAATGAAGTTTGGTTTGATTTTTAGCTTCTTAGTCTTGGTTTCCTTCATAGGACTTTGATTATCCTTGGTATTGGTTATCCCAAGAGCCTCAGAGCCTTGCTGTACAATTTCATTATCTTCCTTGCATTGCTTGCTCACTCACACCAATTGTTCTTGCATTCCCTATTTCTGCATTTAGTATTCATACTTCATTTGTTGTAGGTTATATTGGTTAAAAGATTGAAGTGAGTTGCTTTCCAAGTCATTTATAGAGTCACAATTATGATGCATCCTTAAAATAACTCTGCAAATTCATGTCCATCATTGAGTTACCTAGATTGGTTTACTAGCTCAAAATTCTGGAATTTCTAGTTTTAGTAATAAATCTATGCTAAATTTTAGCATGTTTTGATGAGCTCATTTTGATTGATTCCACTTGTATTAATTCTAAAAACGTCCAAATTAATAACAAAGTTTACCCCATAGCATGTGTAGTTGATTAGCATAGGCATTTGGGTGCTTAGATCAACTTACTAGTTCACAGTTATGAAATTTTTGGTTTTTAGTAATAAATTTCTACTGAATTTTGGCATGTTTTAATGGAATTATTTTGAGTTTATTCTACTTTTATGAAGGTATAAAAAAATGCAAATTAATAAAAAAATTCATCCCATAACATTTTCACTTGATTAGCTTAGGATTTGGGTACCTAGATCAATGTACTAGTTCACTATTCTACAAATCTAGTTTATAAGAAAAGCATTGTCTCTTTAGTTTTATAAGTAAGATCTTTTGAGAAGTTTAGTCATGTACCTTGTGTGGAAAAGAACCAAAAATATATTCTTTATCTCATGCAATAGTTATATTCTAGTTTAATTCACTTCATCCTTTCCTATGCATATCAGTTTTCTGCAATTAGTATTTTAGTAGTGATTTAGTCATGATGTCTTTGCTAGTTGAATAATCACTTTGTGTGAAAGTGAAATTTATTGGTTCAGAAGAAAAAATGGAATCAATATCCATCACCCATATCATCTCTTTCATCACCATTCTTCCCATTTCCATTAGTCCTCTAAATTGTCTGTGCATATTGAAAATACATTATATAGCTATATGGGACTATTAGTTTGTTTTTTTCCCTTGTTCAAATGGGATACCGAGTAGATATAAGCTTGGAAAATTCCTTTACACTCTTCCACAAAATCCTATTACCTTATCCCACCTTCACACCTCTTTTAGAACCCTTATATCACTCGCGGATGCAATCCTATAGTAATATAGGGCATCCTATAACATCTTGTAGTAGACCTGTAACAATCCTGTAACACTTCACAAAATTGATCAGAACTCAGCCATAATTTATTCTTATGATTAATTTATGTTTTTCATCACTTGAAAACATCCCCTAAGCCTCAAAATCCAACTTGAGAAGACCATATACCCTTTGTGCACGATCCTTTCATCATTGTAGCTTCCATTATACAATTAGGGTTTACTATTTTGATTATGAGTTAAATAGTATAGAAATGGTTTACATTGATTTCATTTGATAATTTAATGGTTTTTGCAAATAGAATAAGGTTTACCATTATTGCAATAACATAGATTTGATTACTTGCAAGATAGATTAAAATAACTACTTTCATGTAACTAGTTTAGGTTTACCTTCATGTTGTTATCTTCTGCAAAACATATTAGGATTTCTTTTCTAGCCTTTCTTTTCATGAAAATAGATTAGTGTTTCATTTATGAAATAGGACAAGTAATGCTTAAATTTTCTCTTTCATAGAAAATTTAAGTTTAGTAGTTTTCCTTCTTTGAAAATTTACCAAATGGTCTATGTACATCTTAGCTCAAATTATGGCTTCAATTAGTGAAAGAGGGACACATTGCATGTTGCACACATAGTACCAACACCTCTTATGTTTGTATGAACTCAATTGATAAATTAAAGTTGGTATCCCTAGGAGTTACAACATTCTTGTTGCAATACTTGGGCTTATAAATATGAATACTGATAGTCAACAGTTATTCCATTGCTATTTTGTTAAAACCAATTATGATTATGTGTCATGTGATTTCATATTCATGCCATATGTATGATAGAATACATATTGAGTGGTAATTTTAGACTTTATATTCGGGCTAGCTCCTATGTGGTTTTTTCATTTACATTTAAACTGTTATATACAAACTTCTATGCCAAATTTATAATTTTAGATAGCCACAAGTTTTTATTTAGTTTTGTATCAATGTCAATCCACAATCTGGTAAAAAATGTAATTTGGTATTGGTTTGCAAGTGAATACAATGCATAATTTGAAGGCTTTAATATGCTAAAATTGAGGCATAATAATTTGAAGCAACTCACACACATCATTTTTCCAATGTTTTTATAAATATATTAAAGTATTTAACTCAAGTCAAACTGTTTGTTATTTTATTATTGAAGGTTTTTTCTTGATAACATTTTTTTTTAACCAGAATGAGTATAGTTTATATTAAAAAAAGTCGCATCCATTCGCAACAAATCATGTTTTTACATCGATTTATCCCTGCTTCAACAACATGATAAAAATTACTTGGTCCATCTAGACTATTGCAATAGCTATGGCTACTATGACATAATTGGAATAAGAAGTACATACATTCACAGTTCATCATTTTGATAAAACAAAAACAAAACCAATACAGAGCTAGTCAGATATGCATAGGGGCTGGGTTGTTTAGATCCAGGCCTGGGGAGGCCTCTCCTGAGTCTTTGGAATTATCCTGGTCTATCATGCCCTCCACATTTTCCTCCATACCATCTTCCATTGCTTCCACCTTGAGCTTCAAATTTTCCAGCTGATGACATATTGCGTCCACTTCATCCTCAAGTTTCTTGATGCGTTCCCTTTTCTCAATCTCCCTTTCATGCATGGTCATATTCTCATGCATTTTCTGATGCATGCTGCATTGGAATTCTGATAGTGCTTCCCGTAGGTCCCATTGATATTGAACATAGGTCAAATAGGAGGGTTTGTATTTGCCACCTTGCACTGAGAAGTCGACCCTTATCCCACCAGACCTCAGCCAGTGGTTTCCCGACGTGCCCGACCAAGAACTATCTTCAGAACCCTACATTATGGCTTCCAAAACCTTGCCTTTTATGAAGCTCCATAAATTGGCACTATTTTCCACGATCTCTCACAATCAGGCACCCTCTCTCACCCACAACAGACTGCCTTAATCCTTGGCAAGTATGCACCGCCCAACCTCACGCCAAATCCAATTCTCCTCCCTCTTCCGGAGAGAATTACAAATCCACTCGGTGTCCCTAATCTAGTATGATTGCAAACACTCAGGACAACCCAAGCCCAGTACCTGCGACCTTCTAATTATACTCATAATTTATTTATTTTCCTTCAAAACCTCAAACACGGCAGACCTTCCTACCCTCATTTCGACTCTTCACAGCCTAATTCCCAACCTTTATGACATAGAAACTAATACACAACAACCTCGGATCTAGGCACCAGGCTTTTGCACAGGCCACCGTCCCTCTCTCAAACCTTAAAACATACAAAATCCACATACCAGTTTACACTTTATACCTGCTGTCTGACTGAGAGGTGATGCAGAGATGAGCGAGGAGATTGCTACAATCAAGATCCCATGAGTACTCCATCATAATTCCACCCTCCTCCATTAGTTTCCCACCAAGCTCCTGATCTATATCAGTCATTCCCATAATTCTCCCATGAACAAACCCAACTTCACTGAGGTCTTGAATTAAATTTTGCTCCGTAAAACTCAAATCCCTGTAAACGCTCGAGGTGATGTGCCACCCAATTCTCCAAGAACCAATGTAGAAATACTGAGGCCACATGTTGTGACTTAATCTTGAAACATTTGTGGTACAACATTCCATAGGATACATGTTTCGAGCGAGTCTGGATGTCTGGCTTGCCACGAGTCCGCATGGCTAGCAGGAGTTTGCAGAGGGTAATGCGAGAGGGGAAGGAGGAAACCAGGGTGGAGGTTATAATGTAGAGGTGGAGGTTAGAAAAGGGAGGGGCCACAGGGAAGGGGAAGGGGAGGGTAATGAGGAAGGTGGGGGGAGTGGGAGATAGGGGAAGGAGGCGAGGGGAGGAAGATACCAAAGAGAGCTAGAGGAGAAGGTGGGGGGGGGGGGGTGGCCTCCATATCATTATGGTATGTTAGAAGCAATTTTCCACATCCATAGATATCCATTAAAGATTTATTTCCAGCCTACATATATCTCTCTTCATTTTCTTAAGGATTTTTTTTCGTGCCCATGACATCATTTATTACACTTTTTCCTCCTCCACATGGCTTGCTTTATTGGCCTGTCTATGAGCATCATGATTATTTCCCCTTAAGACATGATAAAAAGTCACCAAGTTGAAAGCAGGGATCAAGTTCTAGGCACTCATAATAATTTGATTCAGGTTAGAGATCTTAGCCTTTGAAGTGTTAATCATATTCCTTATAACAGTCATGGAGTATCCTAACACCTGGATCTTTCTTATCCCATTTCTTTGTGCCAAGGTTAGCCCGAGGAGCATTCCATAAGCTTCAACTTGGTTATTGGTCTTTTGTCCTAGCCCCCAAGCATAACTAAATTCAATGATTCCTTTGGGATTAATGAGAATCCCTCCCCCTCTTTCCACCCCATTGATAACATTCTTTTAATCAAATTATTAGAATTTTTGAAGCTTTATATAGTCCCATATCAAGGCAAAAGAAGAATAAGAAATAATTTTAGTAAATGTTTGATTTCAAGCTTAGAATGTGAGATATATATATTTACAGTAGATATGTCACAAGATGAATTAATGTTAAGATTTAAGTTAATATTAATTTGAAACACAATAGATTTTTGGATGAATAGTCCATAACCCATATTTGTTACATAATTTTGTTGGTGCCTGATGGTGGTAATCGTGGTGTCTAGTTATGGTGTCTTATAGTGGAAATTAGTGAGTTGCCACCACCATCCACCTGCACTTAATGGATTGCATGCAAGATCCTTAAGGCTATTAAAGGAAGAGGAACACCAAAGGAATTGGTATAATTTGAAATTGGAATCCTTCACTCTGCAACTGAGTCAATTTAATCCTTTGCAATTCTAATCAATCCTCTATTTTGGTTGCAATATTGAAAAGAGTAAAGTGAGTTCCATGAAAGCTTTGAATCTAGGTGCTTTTAGTTGTAGTAGGTAAGAATACAATATCAAACATCAATGGAAGATATCTATTTTAAATTTAATGGCAAATTTTGAAGGAAACAAACATTGTTTATGTAATTTTGTAAGTTAAAAATACATTTTTGAAATTTGGAAGGATTTTTAATTCCAAGTTGAGGTTAATTTAAGAATGCAGATTTCCATAGTTATTCATAATGCTTAGTGATATTTCTGGAGATAAATTACATGCTAGAGCGTGAGATGTCCAATATTTCGAGTGGAAACTCCACCCATTGTCAAAGAGAGAAGAAGCTACAGTGATCTATCAAAGAAGGGTGACAGGGTTTGAATTTATAGCAAAGTTTTAATTAAATGTTGTGAGGAAAATTAATTAAAAATTTATCTTAATAATTATACCTTGGGAAAATTAAATAAATAATAGAAAAAATAAACCTTGAGAAAATTAAATAAATAATAGAAAAAGTAGCCACAAGATGAATAAATGAAAAGTAAGCTGAACAACATTTGTTTCTATATAAAGTTTGCAGAAAATTGAAAATCGCAGCATTGCAATCATATTATTTGGTTAACATTTATTTTTGTTAGATTTATTTTATTAAATAAACCCATCTTTCTTCTGATTAGATTTATATTATTAAATAGGCTTAATTCCTACTTTACTCGAGCATACTCTTCTTTCAAATAAAAATAATGGTTTTCTAAAAATTTTAAAACAATAAAATAAAATTCATCAAAAAATATTTATAAAATATATTAATATTAATTTATACTTAAAAAAACTTATTCAACCATCTCCCTTTTATCTATATCTTATTAAAAATATTACAATTTTTTATATAAATCCATTCTATTTTAAATTAAACTATATTCTTCGAATCTCTTTCAATTAATATACTTTTGAGCTAAAACACCAAAATACCCATTACCCATTTTCATATTAAGTTTTCATCCAACCCCAATTAATTACCTTTTAATGCTATGCTTCATATTATTTGCATTTTTCTTCTGTCGTAAACCTCTGTATAATTGTGGGATTTGTAGTCTTCTCTATGCGACTTATAATTATTTATACTTTCTATGGTTCGCAACCTTTGGGTGGTTTTTGACTTTGCCCAGAGGTTGGTTTCTTTATCTAAAGAAAAGTCATACATTCGTTTTTTAATTGTTATTGTTGTAACACCAAACATTCCAACAACAGTGTTTTCTTATATGTGAGGATACAAAAAAGTAAAGTTGTGAAGACGGGCTTGGAGGTTTTGTCGATTTCATGTTCCAAAACCATATCCATCCACAATTTTGACTAAAGAAATTGTCCAAAATTTGGTATGGTAGCTTATGATAGTAGGCAATTGCATTTTGAGAAATCGATTGCGTATTTGTTTTATAAAAAATGTTTATTTATTGAGTTTTATTCTAATAAAATATTGAATTATTGCGCTTAATTAATATAAACTTGGATTAGTTAACATAAATCCATGATTACCACGAAAACAACGAAGTTAATGCTAACCAGCCTCATTTGGTGGAGATAGACACATGCTAACCATTTGGAGTTTGGTATGTCGGAACTGCCAGGTTTCATAACCTAGCCACGTTGTTTTGTCGCAATCACATGCGGAACCGTCGTAGAGTTGTTAGGTTGGAGCCACCAGACTTAAAGTCACTGTATGCAGTTTTATATAGTTGCATTCACGTGTTAACTGCCGTAGGTTTGGTGAATTGGAGCCGTCGGTTAACGCTAACTATATGTGGTTATCACATTTGCGTTCACATGGGGGAGGGATGGCCTGCGGGCTGGCCCTCCCTTAATCGCCAACCCCATAACTGTTATAATTCAAATTAATGCGTTAACCGACAGACACGGTTATTCAGGTTTCGAGCTATTCTGAGAACTTTGTTTTTTTGAGTTAAATATTGAGCACTTAATCATTCCTCCCAACTAGAAGCCTTTTGGACCCCAAAAGATACTATCAATTGTTCCGCAGGTGAGGGTACAACTCCCTCACCTTCTCGGTCTACAACCATTTGGCTTGAGAAGGATTCTGTCCCTTGAGTCCCACTATAAGGTATTCGACATCCCCTCTCTTTGAACTCCTAGTTCTTTTATCAAGTATGAGATCCTGCTGAAGTTCATCAAGATATTCTAGCGAGAAATCATCTAATGATGGCCGCTAAACATGTTCTCCTTGATCATCAATAAAAGGAGGCTCAAACAATCTCAAATTCTCAACATTAACAACAGAGTATATTTGCATATAAGGAGGCAAATCAAGCTTAAATGTAGTGTTACCAATATTTTCCAGAATTTTGAAAGGACCATAATGGATTAGTTTAAGCTTTTTACCTTCCCCTTGAAGTCTTCCTTTGCTAATATATAACCAAACTTCGTCGCCAACTTGAAATTTATGATCAACCTGGTGTTTTTCATGCCTTGCCTTGTAGCTTCTTTGACTTTTCTTAAGTTGTTCTTGCACTGTATGATGTATCACTTGAATTTTCTCTGTGAACTTCCTTGCCTTATCGATGTCACTATGACCATCGATGACAACATATTTCTCAAAGATGAAGTCCAATGGTGATCTTGGCAAGTACCCATAACATGCCTCAAATGGCGATATGTTTGTGGAAGAATGCTTTGCACTATTGTATGCATGTTATATGTAATGTAATTGTTCATCCTACAACTTGGGATGTTTGCTACAATATCCTCTAAGAACATGAATAACTATTCAATTGACCAACTCGGTTTGTCCATCTATTTGTGGATGAAAGGTTGTACTCCTCTTCAACTTTGTGTCCATCATGTCCAACAAATTTGACCAAAAATTCCCAACAAATCGAGAATCTCGATCACTTACAATAGAAGTAAGAAGACCAAAATGAACCCAAATGTTTTAGAAGAAAATATGAACTGTTTGCTCAACTATAATTTTATTTTTACATGGTTTTAGTATGCACATCTTGTTGAACCTATCTACAACTACATGGAAGTAATCATGACCTTTCCTTGATAATGGAAGACCTCCTACAAAATCCATTGAGATACTCTCCCATGGATGTGAAGGTACTGGAAGTGGAGTGTATAAACCAAGTTTCCTATTTCTAGGCTTACTTGTAGCACATAAAGAACATCCTCTTATGAAACGAGAACCATTATCCAACACGTGTGGCCACTAACAATACCTTTGAAAATTCACTACTATTTTTCCTACACCAAAGTGTCTAGCAATCAATCAAGTGTGCACCTCCCTTATGCTACTTTTTCTTTCTCCCTGTGAAATACATAACTTTCCCAAGTGATACAACAAACTCTTATGTAAATGATAATTCAAATCTACAATTTGATTTCCTTGACTCAAGCTTGCATATACTTCTTGAAAGTCACTATCATTTGCATATTGTTCTATGTACCTTTCATGCAAAACAAAATTATGCTTGAGTATAACAGATGAATTTACAATAGGCCTTGAAAGAATATCATCTACCTTATTGTAAATTCTCTTTTTATACCTGATAACCTAATGAAATTGTTGTAGAAAAACCATCCATTTGAAATGTTGTGACTGCTGCAACTTTGACTGTGTCTATAAGTACTGCAATGATCAATGGTCGGTATGGATGATGGTCTCCTGCCCCATCAAATAGTACTTCCATTTCTTAACACTTTTTACCAATGCATAAAGTTCTTTGTCATATGTGGGATAGTTAGTTACAACTCCATGAAATATTTTAGAATGAAATGAAATGGGCTTACCATGCTCCAATAGAACTACTCCCATGGCATAATCACTTGCATCCGTTTGAATCTTAAATGGCTATCTAAGATCTGGAAGTGAAATACTGGTGCTAAACTTATCTTTTGCTTCAAAGCATCAAATGCTTTCTGTTGTACATCTCCCCAATGGAAGACTTTCTTGACACTTGTCAATGCATGTAATGGAGCTGCAATGGAAGAAAAATTAGCAATAAAATTTCTCCAATATAGTGCTACCCCTAAAAATCTTCTTACCTCTGTAACTATATCGAGCTTGGGCCAATTCAAAATGACCTCAACCTTAGAGGGGTCTATCTTCAACTCACCTCCTCCAATAATGTGTCCCAAATACACCAAAGAAGTCTTGCCAAATTCACACTTTGACATCTTTAAAAACAACTGTTTGTTTCTCAAGACATCTAGTACTTTGTTTACATGCATGACATGTTCATCTCTTCACTTGTTGAAGATAAGAATATCATCTAAGTACACAATGACAAAGTCATCTAGAAATGGTCTCAATAAATCATTCATTACCCTCATGAATGTACCTGGAGCATCTGTAATACCGAAAGGCATAACAAGCCACTCAAACAATCCTTGTTTAATTTTGAATGCAGTTTTCCAAATGTCTTCTTCAGCTATCCTAACGTAATGATAACCACTTTGTAAATCTAACTTAGTGAAATACTTTACATACCTCAATTGATCAAGTGAATCATCAATTGTTTGGAGTGGGTAGCGATTCTTTACCATGATTTTATTGAGTGCATGGAAATCCACACACATGCGCCAAGTTTCATCCTTCTTTGGCACCAAGACAATGGGTGAACCACATGGCGAAGTAGATGGGCATATGATACCTTTTTTCAACAATTATTGAATTTGCTTTTTGATTTCCATTCTCTCCATAATAGACATGTAATACATGCCAATGTTCGGAAGTGGAACATCCTGTTGCAACTGAATCTCATGTTGAATTCCCCTCTTGGAGGGTAACCCCTTTAGTTCCTGAAACATCTTACCATGCTTTCTTACCACATCAAACAAATTAGATTTTAATTTATCATCACAAATTTCAAAAGATTCATAATCAATATCATTTTTTTTTTTGATCATGAGAAGCACAAAATTTTTACTTGCATTTACTAGTCTCTTCATTTGCCCTGCATTAACCAAAAAAATGTTTAGCTTTTTGCGATGGGCTCTTACTATGTACTCCACCCCATTCTTGAGAAATATGTATTTTTTGTCATGGTGATAAAATATTTCTTTCCTATCATACAAATAAGGACTATCCAAAATGATTCATGAGATGTGAAGTGGAACTACATCTAACTCAACTTCATCAATGAACTTTTCAGTAATGGCAAACTTGAATAAACACTTCCTTGTAACTTATAAGTTTGCATTGTTAACTATCCAACCCAATGGATATCGATTATGATGAGGTACAATTTCAAGGTTTAGTTTTTTAACCAATTCTTTTGAAATCAAGTTTGATTGTGACTCACTATCAAATAATGCATCAATTGTTGTATGATTTGAAATCACTCTTACATGAAACAACTCTATTCTTGACTCTTCATTTGGAGTGTTGTTTTGATTATCTTATGAACTAGTGCTTGCAACTGCTTCTTTCCCTTTTGTAACCATGGCTGTAATCTTGGTCTCATCACTAGAATCTGAACCAAGGTCATGTTGTGTGGTAGCGGTCGTCTTTTTTTTTTCCCTTATTGTTTTGTTTCTTAGGCATTAATTCGGGATGCAATTTCCAGCAGTGGGCATGTGATTTTCATGTTTGCATGTGATTTTATCCCCTTGTTTCTTCACACTTGCATTTTTCTTTCCCTTCCATTTTCCACCCTTCTCTTTCTCCTTACCCTTGAATGGATTCCTCTTACTACCCTCTTCCTGAATGTTCTTTCCTCTAGATTCAAGGTACGTGGCTTGGACACATACCTCATCTAAATTGTTTGGATTAAACATAAGGATAGTATGTTTCAAATAGGAATGTAAACCCCCAATATATTTCAACAATGTATCTTGGGAATTAAAATTAACTCCTAACAACAAAGCCCTTTTCCTAAACTCATGTGTATAATATTGGACTGTTTGTACTTTAAGATACCTAAAATTTTGCTAACCCATAATGGATTTTTTCATATAGGCTAAAGGATAAAACTGTCTTTTAATTACAAAAAATATTCAACCCAAGTAATGGATATCTTACCATGGATTCTAATTTCCTCTTGAGTCTTTTCTTCCCACTAAACTAGTGCAGCTCCTTCTAGCCTTAGTGGAGCCAACTGGATCTTTATGTCATCTTGTTGAAGGTTCTGAATTATGCAGTATACCTCCAACCGTCGAATCTAGTTGTCCTACTTTTCTGCATTCACCTCTCCATTCTACATGGGAATTTTGAATTTTATGTCCAATTTAAGTAATGGAGTCTTTCCTTTTGGGGTTTTTGAATGAGTATGGGCAATTTCAGTGGGGGTAGTGGAAGATGATGTTGTGCGAGATGATGAAGATGATGAGGATGGTGGAGATGGAGTTGGATTTCCACCATTCCCTTATGAATCCTTCTTCTATTGTTTTTTATCCTCCGAGCTTCCTTCTCCATGTGGAGGCTTAGAACTCTCTCCAACCATTCTAGTGTTCCTCTCTTCATAGAGGAATTTAACCATCTCAATTAAAGTGAAGAAGTCTTTCTTGAATTATTCCTCTTTTGAAGAGGGACCTTCATGCTCTCTTTCTCTAGACATAATGGCTATGGATTCAAGTTCAAAAATTGGTACTGCTTGTACCTCTTCAATGTCAGTTGAAGACAAAACTTGAGGAGTTTCTAGTGCAGCTGGAATTGGAACTTTGGGTGGTGGAAATTATGGCCTTGTGGCTCTCCTTCTTCTATGAATTACCTTAGGAGTTGCAACCAATAGCTTCCCTTCTCCTTTATGCAACATTAACCTTGTAAGCATCACAATTTTGCAACCATTAAAACCCTAATTGCAAAAGCTCAAGCAATCAAGAAATTCAACATTTGCTTTGATACCACTTGATCATTTTTTGTATGATTAGTTTTGTTGTGATGATAACAATTATAGATTTTTAAACATGTACTTTCTTATTGCTTCTTGTACTAGGGTTTCTTTAGTTGTTTGTGCATACAATCAAGTAAATTTCCTTAAGTTTTAACACAGTGTTTTCATGAAGGAGTTCACCCCTCTTGGGCTACATCTCCTTGGTCCAGCTTCCATGGATTGGGCCTCTGTATTAGCTCAATGTGGAAAAATGATTTTTTACAAAGCTCCATGACTCTTGATACCTGCACCAATGTGTTCATAATGTCCAAATTAGCCAAGATAACCTCTTTTTGAACTCAATTTGGTTGAAAATTGCCTTTTCTATGACTCAGACAGTCTTTTCCTATAAAAGCTTCGCTAAATTTGGAATGACTCTAGTTAACGCGCTAAATTTGGATGCAAGCCCGAATTTGGGGCACTGCTTAAACCTCCGCCAGATTAAAATGAGGGTTAACTGGTTGTTAAACTGCACTTAATTAATATAAACCTGGATTAGTTAACATAAATCCGTGATTAACGTGAAAACTGCGGAGTTAGTGCTAACCAACCTTAACATCCGATGGAACTTGAAACACACTAACCATTTGGAGTTTGGTATGTCAAAACCGTCTAGTTTCATAACCGTAGCCATGTTGTTTTGTTGCAATCACATGCAGAACTGTCATGTAGTTGTTAGGTTGAAGTTGTCGGAGTTAACATAACTATATGCGGTTTTATATAGTTGCGTTCACATGTTAATTGTCACAATTTTGGTGGATTGGAGCCACTAGTTAATGCTAACTGTATGCGGTTATCACATGTGCATTCACATGGGGAAGGGATGGCCTACGGGCTAGCCCTCCCCTAACCACAAACCCCATAACCATTACACTTCAAATTAATGCGGAGAACTAATATGGTAAGAACCACGGTGTAGAGGAGTTGGTAAAATCATGCGGATTGTAGGCCAAAGGTCATGGGTTCGACCCCGACCTCCACCATAATATTTTTCTCCACTGTGTAGACTGCCAAGGCCTTTGGGAGGTGCCATGTGGCATTCTTCCATTGGTCCTTAAATAAACCAATCACATTGCGCCAACAAACCATTGTAAAAACCAATCAAATGATGCCACTTGTCCTCTTGAGATTCTCTGTTGACCATGCCTAGTCACTTGCCACGTTAGTAGTACGAACTGCTGACTGTGCAGTGACTGGGCATTTTTTTGCAAATTTCGCTTGTATAACAAAGCAATTAGAACACAATAACTTTCTCATACGAACTCAGTTTTCGAAAAAATGAGTTGTGTTAGGATCATTTTTCCAAGATGGATGCAGTCGTTCAAGTTTCGAGCCATTCTGATAACTTTGATTTTTTGAGCTAACTACTGAGTGTTATCACTCAGGTTGTTCCCTTTGACTCCTAAGGGAATACGGCCGAGGTAACCACAAACCAATCTTTGGACTGCAGGTCCTAGCCTACCTGCAATCAGCGAGGACTCTCTCTTTATGTATAAGCTTTGCTTTGAGGTGATCTTAGGCTAGTTATAATACTCTTGGGTTTTGTTTAAGTTTTGGTGGTAAGGATGAATGTATTCAGGTAGAGTTAGAATGCAAACTGTGAGAAATTCAAACCATTGGGCATGGAGTCATGGCTTAGAGTTGTTGGTGCATTTTCTTGGTCACAAGAGGAATATGGAGCAGGATAGCTACACACGGAACAATATTAGAGCTGAAAGGGGGATGAAATGGAGGTCAGAGGTGAAAGGCAGTTAAGAATCTCTCATTCAGCTGACAGAGGGAATGTGGGTGAACAACATATAGGAGCAATCAAGAATTCCTACATTACAATCATACATGAATGAAATAGAGCAAATATGAGCCATGTGGATTTCATATTTATGCCTAAATCAGAAGAAAAACATATAGAGATCACAGAAAATGAGCATAGAGTGATGTTGAACAAGTTCTAAGCTATTCTTTATTTCTGTAATTTAGACCATGACATATGTAAAATGAAAAAAAACACAAATAGATACACTTATTGGACCATGTAGAAGCACGGGAATTCCATAGGCACTCTTCAGGCATTAAAACCACACCAGACAATTTCCTCTTCCAAGCTGTCAACTATCTTTGATTATAGAAATCTTTCACAAATTACAGCGCAAGTCCAGGAGTCATGCAAATCAACCAACCAACCCCAAATAAATTCTATGGGGATGTATATATACAAAAACGGAGATACAAAATATCTAGAGGATGAGTTATTAACTCATAAATTCTTTCACCAACTCCTAAGGAGTGGCTGGTGAGAAAGTAAATGCTGAAGTAAATACAAATGTAACAGTTGTTCTTTTCTGTCAAAAAATGTTGATTTTTGCGTCCATTTGAGTCGGTTGAGGCTGTGTTTTCAAAATCTGAGCTTTTATGGCTTGCTGTTCCAGCTCTTTTCTTTGTCATTGATTTGACCTGCTCCACCTGTTCTTTCTTGCACTTTATCCGGTGCTTACTATTGACCTGTAGCTGACATGGAATTTGAAAATTGAAAAAGGAGCCAAAGACTGATGTCACCTGGGTAAAATGGCCAGCATTGCTTGCCACCAATCTTCAGGAGGAAGCTGATGCCTTTGAATCTTGATGAGTGTCTCATCTTCTTCTGTATATTTGTAATAGTTGGGTGGCATATTAAACAGGTGGTTAACTTCATGCTCCATGTAAAATAAGTTTTCCAGCTTATCATAGAGAGTCTGTCCTGAAGGTGGTCCTGCCTGTGTTGGAGAACTTGATGAAGCAGTGAGCTGATTTGTGACATAATTATTGAGCCTGGTTGCATATTGGTCACGTGTTAATAACCTTCCAGCGCTGGTCAATAAGCTGGGCAATCCTCTGGTCTACAATGCTGCAAGCTTTATTTCAAAATTATCTACATCCTTTTGGGTTTCTTGACATCTTGCTTCTAGATTTTGAATAAAACTTCTTAATGTCAGCACTTTCTTGGCTGTCAGTATCGCATCTGTTTTGTTCATGATTTGTAATGCTGCCAATTCTCCCCTGGTTTGATGATTTAAGAAGTTGATCATTTTGTTGGCCTGCTCAGGCATGTTTCCCAATGCTGTTCTGGCTCTCTGAGTTTCAAACTGAGCTTTGCCAATTAGTTCTACATGTTCATACATGGCTTGAATTAACCTCCATTGGCCAGTGATTGACTGATTTATCTTAGCCCACAAAACCTTCTTTATTTCAATTAGGTTTTTGTCTAAAGCTAGCTCTTTCTACAAGGCTTTAATTTTTTCATTCAAGGCCTTAGTTTCCCTGGTCTTTTTAGCTACTGTCATTTTAGACTTGTCATACTTTTCTTCGAGATTGGCCCATTTCTCTTTGGCCTCTTTTATCTCTGTAGCCTGAAGCTCAAGCTCCTTGACAACTTTCATCATTTCTTCCATGCTCATGCTTGATTAAGATGTTGTTGTAGTTGTTGCTGCTGTTGTTGCTGGGATTGTTGCTGACTGTGTAGGAGGAACAGGGACATTAGCTAGAACTACCGGAGGTGGTTGGGAGGTTGCCTCTACCTGCTTGCTCTGGACTGCTTTTTGTAATTCTTCCTCCATCTGGATTACTCTTTGATTCATTTTCATCAGAAAATCTAATGTATCTTCAGTTTCTTTCTCTTGTATTAACTCTGCAGTTTGAGGGTGTTCAGTAGGAGGCAACCTCAATCGCTTTCTCAATGCAGAAATATCATCATCCTTTTTCTTCACGAGGGCCCTCACACCCTTAGGATCATGTCCTAGGTCAACAATAATGTCCTCCAATGTTTTAATTATGTTGTCTTTAGCTATGGAGGACATTCTTTCCAAATCTAATTGAGTGGTAGTGTTCTTCAATGATTCCTTTAATTCATGATCCAGTATGGCCTTGTCTGCTAAAGTAGCATAGACCATATCACCAGTCTACTTATGTAGCTCAATTTGGTCCATGGGGTGGATGTCTCTGGCCATGACGTGCAAATTTGTCCTGACATAGTCCGCAGTTGTCTGTGGCTGCTGAACTTTGGGTTTGAAGTGGCTAAGAATCATTTTCTCTTCCTTGATATCATATGCTGCCATCAATCTTTCCTGTTTGGCAGGTGTTGCTTTTAGGAACTGGTCATATAATTGCATTCTTAGTAGCTCATTTTGAGCTTTGATCTCTTTGAAGCTGGCCTTGACACTAGCTGGTCTCTTGCTTTGTTGTGTGGAGGAAGACACCTCCATGGCATGCTGTCTGTCTAGCTCTTGTTGGAAAGAGCTAGTAGGTGTTTGTTGGCTTCCCTCTCTATCTTTCCTTGGGCTTTCAAGGATCTCTTCACTGATTTCCTCCTCAAATGGAGAATCAAATCTTTTCCTCTTAGATTCAAGCTGTTGTGTAGATCCACTGGAAGGTGTGGAATATTCTCTGTCACGTTTTCTGCCTATTTCCTCATGGGCAGGAGTCTGTAAAACTGGAATTTGGGGTGCCTCTGTTTGCTGTGGAGGAGCCTGTTCTTGGGACTGCTCCTTTGAAGTAGCAGGAAGTTCTGTAGTCACCTGTTCTGTATCCATTTGCTCTTTTCCTTTTGTTGTACCTGTTGTTGATGAAGATGGTGCTTGGCCGTGTTGTGCAGCTGCAGCAGCTGATGTGCCCTCTCCAATTTGCTATGGCCACTTGAATGTTACCTACTCACAAGAATCTAAGTCAAGAGTTTTTTCAAAGTCTTTAACATTTTGTTCCATAATCTCCTCCTGAGTGAATTCTTCAACTAAAGTGCCTTGTGCCCACGCATCTTGATTAGCATAATTTTCAATGTGTGGGATTTTGCAGTGTGTATAAGGTGTCAATCTATATTTGACTCTTCTGGCACTAATAAAGCCAAGTGGGTCATAAGGGACCCACCAAAAAATTCTCTTCAACTTAAGTTGATCCTTCAGTATTAGGTCAACATCTTGCCAACCTTCCTTCCTATTCATGATAAAGGGGCCTAGGCGGTCTTTAAATTTCAGGTGAGCCTTCTTCTTGGTGCTGTGAAAATGAGTCAGATCTGAATTGATAATCTGCCTGTAGTATTCCAAGGCAAATAGCCTCATTGGTACATATCTTGGGAGCCTGTAAGGACAAAGCTCACAGCCATAAATTTTGATGATAGTGTGATCCTGGTATAGATACCAATCACCTAATTTGTAGCTCTTAGATAGCTGTAATATCTTCTGCATTTCATAAGATATTCTAGGAGGAGGAGCTTTCATTATGTTATCTGAAAATCAGGCCCTGGAAGGCTGCAAACCAGGGAGACTTCAAGTAACTGTTTCAAACCTACTTTAGGCTGAGGCTTAGCCTCCTCAACCTGAGAGGGCTTTCTCTAGATGGGTTAATGATTTTGACTAAAGATGAGATGGCTAACTCTAATAGAACAACTCTGAGAAATATAAATGGAGGAAAAAAATTTAGCAACTATCCATTGGGCTTATGGAGTCAACATCATTTCATTATAACGATGGTATTAACCTTACATAGAAGTCAGGGCATTCAACATTCAACACATTCAGAACATACCAAGAAGATATGGGACCACACAGTCTATGAATGTATACAGGAAGTCAGAGCACATTCAATGAATTCTGAGTGATTATACATTCATACCACTGCAAATATTAGGGAAAGAATAACACAACATATTTTGAAACATCAAATCCCTCATGAATCCTGAGAAGCAAAGCTAAACTTGTATTACTAAAAGAGTCTTTACATAAGCCAAATATCAGAGCTTTTTCAATAAATTTCCAACCCTTTGTACATTGCTCTTTCTCTTATTTATAGATCTCTTCTACCTGATTGAGATTACTCTTCTAGCATGAGGTAAAGTCGAATTCCCCTTACTATGATGACACTTATTAACATTTAAAACTAACTAATAAATACAACTGACTGCTAACTAGCAGTTTTAGAGACCTAAGACAATTAGGATTCTATCTCTTCATCATGATTACAACAACCTTATCTAAACATTTAAAACATTCTTTGACACCTAAGAATCCATGAATTCGAACTTGATGAAGCCTCCCACATGGTCATCTGACTGCTGAAGACAAACCCTAGAAATTAGGGAACATGTTTCCCGGTTTTTAGGTTTAGGATCCCTGAAAATGGCACGTGGGACAGAGCCTTTATCTCCTCATCCATGACACATTTTTCAAAATCGAAGGAGGTTTTTGTAGTCCAGGATGTCTAGAACAAAAACCTCTCTTGGTTTTTTAAACTACTTCTCCACCTGTCCAGAATCGATCCTTGATGTTCCTAGAAACTAGGAGACTGTCCCTTGCTCTGTTCTGGCTGAAAGATGGGTCTTGGGACAGAGCTCATAATTTATTCCAAAAACCGTATTTAGAAAAACTAAAGGAGAATTTTTTGAAGAAATCCATGCTGAACAAAAAAATCTCTTGGATTTTTGAAATACCTTTCCTACTGCCCAGAAGACGTCTTTGAAAAACAGGTGTTAAACATGAAAAATCTGTTTGTGAAAAATTGCACCTACAACAGTTTCGTAGCGCAACTTTGGTCTTTAATTTCTCCAAGATCATAATGAATTTGAAGAAACTGAAAGAGGTTTTTGTAGTGCAGCATGTTAGGAAGAAAAACCTCTTTCAGTTTGAAAAATGGAGTTCTCAGCTGCTCAGGAAAGCTTCTGTAAGTTAACTAGTAAAAACAGTTTTTCTGCTAAAACAGGCTGC